>PVJN01003027.1:0-69610 GCA_004026805.1 Lasiurus borealis | reverse complement strand
TCAATTCTGAATGATAGCTAGGCTGAATAGATTATTCTTGGTTGTAGGTTCTTGCTGTTCATCACGTTGAATATTTCTTGCCACTCCCGTCTTGCCTGCATCGTTTCTGTTGAGAAATCAGCCGACAGTCGTATGGGTGCTCCCTTGTAGGTAATGAACTGTTTTTCTCTTGCTGCTTTTAATATTCTCTCTTTGTCTTTTGCTCTTGGTATTTCAATTATGTTGTGTCTTGGTGTAGTCCTCTTAGGATTCCTTTTATATGGGGTTCTGTGTGCTTCCTGGACTTGTAAGTCTATTTCTTTTACCAGATGTGGGAAGTTTTCAGTCATTATTTCTTTCAATAGGTTTTCAGTATCTTGCTCTCTCTCTTCTTCTGGCACCCCCACAATTCTGATGTTGGTACGCTTGAAGCTGTCCCAGAGGCTCCTTACATTATCTTCACATTTTTGGATTCTTTTCTCTTTGTGCTTTTCCAGTTGAATGTTTTCTGCTTCTTTATATTTCAAATTTTTGACTTGATTCTTGGCTTCCTCTAGTCTGCTGTTAGGACTCTGTATAATATTTTTTATTTCAGTCAGTGTCTCTAGTATGTCCTTTTTCATCTCCTCTTGGGTCTCACTAAATTTATCCAACTTTTCTAGGATATTCTTGAAAAACCTCATAAGCATGGTTTTGAACTCTATATCCAGTCGTTTGTTTTTTTTTCCTCCATTTCTTTTGTTTGTGATCCCTTCCCTTGTCTCAGCATTTTCACTATGTTGGGGAAACTTCTGTGTTGAATTCAGCTTTATGATACCAGCCTTGCAAAACCGCAGAAGTCTCTGTTGAGCTTGGGATGGGTTGAGTCTCAGGGCTTAAGGGACTGCTTTGCCTTCCAGTAGGCCTCGCCCTCCACGGCCCCTGAGTCTCATGTGACTGGGTAATCGCTGGAGCGGTCCTTGTGCCCGAGCACCTGCATTGCCTCTAGACCGCTGCCCCTCCGGTTCCCCTGCGCACCAGGACCACACGAGACTAGGTCCCCAGGCTTTTGCCCAAAATAGGGGCTTAGTGGAGTCAGATGTGGCACAGTTGGGAGGGTCTCTCTCCCGCCCAGTTGTAAAAGCCAGTGGCACAATCAGCAGTCTGTCCTGTGCGCAGTGCCATGCGCGCCACCAGGCCTTTGATCTTTTGCAACTCCCCTAAATTTCCGTGCACTTCTCCCTTTTCACAGTCCAAACTCCCCCCTATGAGTTTCGGCTGGATCTGGGGTTTAGTGTCGTAGGATAAGGGGTTCAATGCCTTTAAGAGTCTTGTTTCCCTCCCGCCAGAGAAAGCCAGCCAGGCACTCCGGCACCCGCTTTCTTATTGCTTGCGTCTGCATACCACAGCTTTTTGCAGCTCCTCTGGGTCTCTGTGAGCCCCTCTCTTTCCCTCTAGTTGTAGAACTTCCACTCAGCCAGCTTTCCTGTGGTTCTGGATGATGTCCGTTTTGTCTTTTAGTTGTAGTTTTGAAATTGTTGTGCGAGGCAGCTGTGTAGGTGTTTACTTATGCCGCCATCTTGGGTTCCTCTCCAGTTGGATTTTTTTTGTTGTAGTTAAGTCTTGATTGTTGTTGGTATCACTGGGGGGATTGACCTCCAAGCCAAATGGTTGTGAGGATCAGCTGTTCTATGCTGGGAGAACTTCTGTACTGGAGTCAGCCTTATAATAGAAGACTTGCAAACTTGCAAAAGCCTCTGTGTTCAAATTGGGTGGGGCAGAGTCTCAGGGCTAAGCAGATGGCCTTGGCTTCCCATCAGCCCTGCCCTATGAGGGTCCTGGGTCTCAGTGTCCCTTGGTAATCACTGCAGCCCTCTCTGCATGCACTCGCGCTCGTGCGCCTTCAGACCTCTGCCTTTCAGGCTTCCCTTAGTTTCTGTGCACTTCGGGGACCTGTATGAGTCTGAGTTCCCAGGTCCCACCCGAAACTGGGGTTCAGTGCAGTCGGAACTGGATTTCAATGCAGTTGGGAGGTTCTGTCTTTCTCCCGCTAAAGAAAGCCAGCGGCACAATCAGCAGTCAGTCATCTCTGTGCACACTTGCATGCACCTCCAGACCTCTGCCTTTTGTGGCTTCCCTAAGTTTCCATGCGCTCCTCCCTTTTCATTACAGTCTAGACTTCCCCCCATATGAGTCTCGCCTGGATCTGGGGTTCAGTGCAGGTGGAACTGGGGTTCAGTGCATTCGGGAGTTTCCGTCTCCCTCCCGCTAGAGGAAGCCAGCCAGGCACTCTGCCGCCCATCCTCTCCACGCGCGTGTCTCCGGACTTCAGCTTTTTGCAGCTCTGTGAGCCCCTGTCTTTCCTTCTAGTTGTAGAATTTCCACTCAGCCAGCTTTCCTGTGGTTCTGGATGATGTCCGTTCTGTCTTTTGCTGTAATTTTGAAATTGTTGTGTGAGGCATTCACCTATGCCGCCATCTTGGTTTCTCCAAGGACACTTTTTCTTAACTATCACTGTGTTCTTTGGGGGTGGGAATGTCCATTGTTAGTTTTTTCAATGATTAACACTGTACCTCCTAAGTGAGTGTGTCCAGTTTGTCATTTTGGGGCTGCAAAGAGATGTCTTAGGTCAGAAGTAGGAGGACTCTTTTTTCCTTTCTCTTTATTATTCACCTAAATTCTTAAAGGATATAAGTTGTTTGGACTGTATTATACTTCAAGGAATCTTTGGCAGGAATTGTGTTTGCTAAAATCAACACCCAAAAAGCTCTTTAAATTGAACGATGCTTTGTAGAGATCATGCACCTTTTATTTAGAATAACTCCTGCTGGGTGATGTTCTCTTGGCTCTTGTGATTCTTCTGACTTCTAACTGTGGTCCCTTCCTTGTATATCCTTTGGTTTTAGTGAGCAGACTAATTCAGCCCTTCATACTCTTTGCAGGGGACAGGCAAATGGTATGAATTACAAGACCTCCAGGTAACTGACATTCTTCCCCAGATGATCACACTGTCGGAGGCTTACATTCAGGTGAGTTGGCCACATACTTGACCAGTGCCAAATAGATGGGGCCCTAACCAGTTTGACTCAGTGGATAGAGGTTGGCTTGTGGACTCAAGAGTCTCAGATTCGATTTCGGTTCAGGGCATGTCCCTGGTTGCAGGCACATCCTCAGTGGGGAATGTGTAGGATACAGCTAATCGATTCTCTCTCATCGATGTTTCCAATTCTCTATCCCTCTCCCTTCCTCTCTATAAAAAAAATCAAAATATATTAAAACAAACAAACTAATAGCAGGGGTATGGGGTCAGTGAGGAACGATGTGCATGAAGGCAGGAAGTAGGGTTGGGTTGGAACCTCACTTAGGTTGGGCATCTGTTGAGTTGCACTGAGGAGTGAGGTTATATGGCCTTGAAAATCTAGGAGTCTAGGAGATCTCCAGGGAAGAAGAGCAAGCAGGGAAGTACGGAACACTTAAGAGTGAGCAAGGTGGTTATGTTTATGGCCAGGTTAGTTTTGCACAGGTGTGTTACCTGGTTTCAAGGAGGAAGGGCCTGGAATCACCAGGATATCAGGAGTCAGCTCTGAAGCTTCCCCAGTTCTCTAGTCAAAGTTAACCCTCTTCTTGACCCCACAGCACTCTGTGCTTTATTGGAGCACCAGCCGTGTTATTCCACCTCCTCTGTTGGGTTGAGAGCTGGCAGAGCAGACTGTCTCTGTCTTCTCTTTGTAACTGCCCTAGTACCTGGTGAAGAAGGATGACTGAGACTAAGGGAAAGCTACAGCTTTAACAAAAAGAGGGCAAACCCTTCTCATTCTAGAATGAATTCCTAGCAACTTTGTCTAAGGTTATAGGCTTGACTATGAATTCTTTTTCAGAAGGGAGTTTGGAATGGGAAGTAAGAAGGAGATGGAGGGAAAAGTGAAAATTGCATGAAGGGGAATTTTCTGGAAATTCGTTTCAGGGAACTTAAATGTGTAAGTTGAGCCCCAGGCTATCCATTGCCTAGGTTAGGATAGGTATTTTTGAATATTTGTAGATTGAATACCAGCTCCTAAATATCTATTGAATTCATTTCTTACAGATATGGAAGAGGCGTGATAATGATGAGACCAACCAGCAGGGGGCTTGAAGGAGAAGCCAGCCAAGGCTTTGCTTCCAGGGCTTTGTTGAATATGTAAATAAACTACTGCAGTGTCACTGATCCTCCCTGGGCCAGCCTCCTTTCTGTGGGTGTTGGTTCACACCAGAGCATCAGAGGGCCTGGGATCTCTTCGATCAGTTTATTGTAGATGATGCTCTTTCTCTGTCCTGTCTAGCTCCCCTCTAGCTTCAGCAAGCCAGAACGCCTTTACAGATGGTCATTTATTTCTGAGAAGCTGCGAGTATCTGGAGGACAAGATAATTTCTTCTAAGCCTCAAAGCCTCAGGATTCTAGGAATAAGAGCATGAAGCCAGTAGCATTTTTTTTCTTCCTGGTTTTTATTTTAGAATGAATTAAATATTTTCCTGTTTGTAAACCAGCCTTTTGTTTTACATCCTTCCCTTAGCTGTTTTTTTTTTTTTTTTTAAGCCTCACAAACTGTCTTATCTTACAGTCTGTCATCTGGTGGACACCACGCTTGTGTCTTCCTGTCAGCTTGTGGGTGGTATGTCAGCAAGGATTGCATTTGTCTCTAAGTATCAAAATATCTGACCAAAAGCGATTGATTATTATTGTACTTAATGAGAAGTCCAGAGGTGAATAGTTTCAGTCTGTGGTTCAGGGCTGTGAGAGAAGAGGGACGGAAGGTCAGAAGAGCAGCTGGCTGCAGTGCAATTCTGAGAGTCTCAGCCAGACTAGCGGGAGCCAGAGAAAGCTCGCCTGTCAGAAGAGTCACGCAGAAATGGCCCTGTCTTTGATAAGGAGCAGTCTGGAGAAGTGTAACCTTGGCTGAGATCTGTGCAAGTCTGAAGGGGTGGGAACTGAAGCTACAGTGCTGATAGCAGTCAGTCCACTACAGCAAGTCTTCTGTCTCTTTACTTTTGGGACACAGTACGGTCCATGCTTCCTTCTGCCTCTGACAGCTTCAACATTTCCTTTGCAGGCTCACCTTCCTCCATCCAGCTATTAAAAATTGGGATTCCAAGCTGTGGCCCATGTGGCTCAGCTGGTTGGGCATCATCTGTTTACTAAAAGGTGGCCAGTTCATTTCCTGGTCAGGGCACATGCCCAGCTTGCAGGCTCGATTCCCAGTAAGAGGCATATAGGAGGCAGCCAATTAAACCCCTCCCTCTCTCTCTCTCTGAAAGAAAAATCAATACAAATTCTTTAAAAAAAACACACTTTTTTTTTTATATGGATTCCTCATTAGGCCCTCTTTCTCATTGTTTACCTTTTCTGTGGGCCACTTCAACTGTGCCTGTGACTTTCATTTGTCATTTTAAGGGCTATGACTCTCAACTTAATCCCAGACTTATCTAAATTCTCGAATTTAGGGCCTGCTGCCTACTTGACATATTTTGGGTGTCTTAAAGTCAACTCAAATTCAGTATTCAGATCTGAGCTTGTGAGTTTTCTCCTCATACTTGGTCCCTTTCCAGTGGTTTCCATGTAGGTGAAGGGTTCCACCATTCATCCAGTTACATAAACTAAAATCCTTCCACCCTCAGTTTCCTTGTCTAATCCGTTATCAAGTCCTATCGATTTTACTTCGTGTTTTTTGAGTTTTCCATCTCCATTCTCTGCCAATGTTTAGTCTAAGCTAGTGTTGGTATAGTCCAGAGCTGATCAGGAGAGAAAAGCTATATAATAATTTGATCAGGGGGAAATAGAAGTTCAAGGATTGTGAACTAGAATGGGATTGGAGTACACGCACATGCTGCTTTCAGGTGTGCACACCAAGGCCCTTTCCTCCTCGAGTCTCCAGTTTCCTCCCTGACAAAGCTTCAGTTTCAGCTGAAGGAGAAATCTTAAGGGCCCAAATCCTCCTTCATAAAGCAGCCAAAAAAGGTGGATTTGGAACTGAGAGGCACTAAATTTGATACTTGGCACAGTCTACCTCTGATGACTCAGCTTCCATATGCCCTCTGACACATATTGAACTCCCTACAAAAAAAAAAAAAAAAAAAAAAATCCATTATTTCTGCCTAACAAAAGCAGCTACCCTTCTTACAAGTGAGCAAGTTTCAGACTTCTCCAAAGTGCAAGGCACAGTCCCCAGAGTCATGTATTTATTGATGGCTATAGTGGTTAATCCTCAGATCCAGTCAGTCCCACTGAACATTCTGTTACCTAGAGACTGAGTTGTAAAGTTAACTTCCAACAAATCTTATATAAAATAAAAATAGGAAGAAGAGAATAAATGGCTAGCATATACAAATTGCCATGTATTTATAACAAGCACAGGGAAAATAAGCAAAGTTACTTAGGAGTCCTCGTTTTTAGTCACAATGCTGTTACCAACCTGTTCTTTCATTACCCCTTCCATGTTTACTCTGCTCTAGGCCTGAGCCTCACCTGGGCTCTTCACTTGCAGAGTGATCCAAATCTTAAGTCCCTATGGGCCTTACTCCTTAATCATCCTGCCTTTGCCCTGTAGTTTTTCTTTTTTTTTTTTTTTTAACTTTTTAGTTTTTAAAAAAAATATGTTTTTATTGATTTTTTTTACAGAGAGGAAGGGAGAGGGATAGAGAGAAACATCGATGAGAGAGAGACATCCATCAGCCACCTCCTGCATGCCCCTACTGGAGATATGCCCGCAACCAGGATACATGCCCTTGACCGGAATTGAACCTGGGACCTTCCAACTGGTTTGGCTCTATCCACTGAGCCAAACCAGTTTTGGCAGCCCTGTAGTTTTTCCATTAATCTTTACTATTGGATATAGACCATGTTGCTTATATTGTGTAGGAGGAAACCAATTTCCCCTTGGTAACCAGGAGCAGTCATTCTGACAGATAGATTACACCCCTTCTCCCCCACAGTGTTGTTTCAGTAGCATAAGGAGCCCAAAATGTCCAGTTGATGGTCTCATCCTGTATAATAAAAGCCTAATATGCAAATCAAACTGCAGAACAACTGGTCGCTATGATGTGCCTTGACCACTATGGGGCAGACAATGCAAGAGCTGCCCCCTGGTGATCAGTGCAATCCCACAGAGGGCGCCCCTCAGCAGAAGTTGGGCTCATGGCTGGTGAGCACAGTGGCGGTGGCAGGAGCCTCTCCAACCTCCACAGCAGCACTAAGGAGCAACAAGCAGGCAAGTGGTAAAGAGCAGGCTTGGGGTAAACCTGACTGGTAGACATCTCCCAAGAGGTCCTGACAGAGTGCAGGCCAGGCTGAGAGGGGAACCCCCCACCCCAGTGCACAAATTTTGTGCATTGGGTCTCTAGTTTTCTAATATTATGGAACCATTGTTATGTCTTCTGATGGAAGCATTCCTCCCTTGGGAACTAAGACCTCTAAACTGGCAGGATTTAAAATTGCTGGAACAGAAAACAAAAATTTGCAAGGTTGCCTTGGCCTATGTGGCTTGGTTGGGCATCATCCCGTGCACCCAAAGGCTGTCAGTTATATTCCCCGTCAGGGCACTTGCCCAGGTTGCAGGCTAGATCCCCAATAGGGTGCGTGCAGGAGGCAGCTGATAATATTTCACTCATATTCATGATTCTCCCTCCCTCTCTAAAAAAAAATTAATAAAAAAATGAAAATAGCCTGGCCTTCATGGCTCAGGAATCGACATGGTTCGATTCCTGGCCAGGGCACATGCCTGGGTTGCTAGCTCAATCCCTACTAGGGGGTGTGCAGGAAGCATCTGATTTATGATTCTCATTATTGATGTTTTTATTTCTCCCTCCTCTCTGAAATCAATAAAACTATAAAAAAATATAAAAAAATATTACATTTGCAAGGTTATCCTCTAATACAGAGGGAATATGCTAATTGACCCTCACCATCACAAAGATGGTGCCCACAGCCAATAAGGAAATATGCTAATTGCTGTACCCTCAAAGATGGCAGCACCCACAGCCACAAGATGGCAGTGCCCAGTCAGTCCCCTCAGCCCACTGGGGCGGCAGGCACGGCAAGGCTGGGACTGTCCCTAGGTGGGCCTGGCTGCTCTGCACACCTGCCTCTGGAATCCCTCAGTCCCTTCAGTCCCCCAGCTGCCCAGGGCTGGCCCAAGGTGCAGGCAAGCCTCTGATAGCGGCTTCCCAGCCACCCAGGGCCGCCTGAGTCCCAGGTAACCATGGCTGGCTGAGGTTGCGCTGCCACCAGTTGCAGCAGCAGAGGTGTGATGGGCGCCGCCTTCCCCTGATTGCTGGGTTGCCTCTGCCCCTAAGGGTTCCCAGACTGTGAGAGGGGGCAGGCTGGACTGAGGGACCCCCACCCCCACTTCTCCACTGCATAGATTTTTATGTATTGGGCCTCTAGTTAAGTATAACTGAGTGGCCACTTCAACATCCACCCATTTTCTAGACCCATGTTATTTTGACTGTGGGGGAGAGAGCACCAGAGAATGGTCTCTGAGTCAAAGCATAAACTGCATCCTGTAAAACAAGCACCAAATGGTACAGAAGCTGAGTTTTCAGTAAGTCGTTCCACCATGCAGTTAGGTTAGCTGCTTCCAGGTGGTGGTGTATGTATATATATTCTATGGAATATCTGTGTTCTATCTGAATGCCCACCCAAAAGCATGCCCTGCAGAGAAGACTCTTAATAATTAGGTGTATACTCCAGAGGCATGCTCTCTGGATGTCAGCCAGCAGCCTCTTGCTTCAGCCACCCCCAGGGCTTGCTCATTGAGCTCATGAGCCATGGTGGCAGGGCCAGATGCTGTGCATGGGCTTCCCTTTCACCTGACCTGAGCAGTATACACTCATTCAAGGAGTCCATGTATAGAGTCTTTTTTCTAGTCTTACAATCCTGTTCCTTCTGAACCCCTGACTGTCAGCCAAACCATTGGCAACTTCAGGTCATCTTACACTCCAAATATAGTGAACCGCCAATATACTGCTTGAAGTTATGCCCTCTAGATGGCTTTCCTTCACCACTGTCCTTCAATGTCACCCTGAGTGGGGGCAAAGGGCTGCTGCAGCTGTCCCTTGCAGATTGCACTCCATATTGTACAGATTCATCTATAAAGCTGGCCTAAGTTTTGCCTTCCTTGATCAACTAGTGTTAAAGGACCCCCAGAAGGAAATGCAACAGGAGCTGGTATCAAAGAATGTGAGCCACCTGCTCAAATATTTTGTGCCTTTTGGACCTTCCTGAGCTTGTTCTTGATGTGCTAGTCTTACTTGATAGATTGTGGCTGCACATGCCCAACATTATGACTAGAGTCAGACAACGGCTAGTTCATGAGGGTAGGTTCAGGCTGCATGGTCACTTGATATCCCATGGTTAGGTAAGCAGTCTCTAACATGACCCAGTAGCTAGCCAGATACTGTTTCTCCAAAGGAGAATGAGTATCTGTAGAAGAGGGTAGGCCCTAGACTTGCTGCAAAATCCCGGAGTTCCCCACTGGGATTCTGTTGGTCCTATTGCTAGAGGTTCCCTACAACATTCCTGTGTGCCATGGACACATCATAATATCATTGGGTCTCCTGAAATATTAGGCCTAAGCTACCCACTGTGCAGCCTAACTTGCTGTGGAACATTCTCTTGTCCTGGTCTCCCCTTGAAACTAGCAGCTTAGCAGTTATGAGTCTGTAGTTAGGTTGGAGTCGTATGCTCATATGTGGTATATATTGTCTCCCAAAGCCTAGTAAACATTGTGCCTTTTTATAATTTTTGACCTGCCTGAGCAGGCGGGGCAGGTGGAAGGTGGTGGTGGTGGGTGGATGGTGGGTCCTGTAACTTGTCTTGCACTGTGGGGAAAATGTTATTATATAATCTAATCTAGACCATTGATCCTCAGGAACTTCTTTGGATTGTTTTTGGATTAAATACTACCCTCTTGTTTGCTTATGTCTTACTAAGGTATCTAAAGTACTTGGTACTCCCTACTCATCAGATCCAATCATCATAATGTAATCAATGTAGTAGACTAGTGTGATATTTTGTGGGTCATCAAGATTATCAAGATGTCCTTCAATTCACATTGTCCTGCAGCAACACTCTGAAGGAATACTCTGACCCTGCCAGGTAGAAACAAACTACTCCTGGTGATCTTTATAAATTGGTCAGGGAAAAGAGGCTTTGGCTGCATGCTACATACCAGGCCTCTGTAGTCAAGATGCTACAGCTTGGGCAACAGCATCAGTTGGAGTCACCATCTGATTGAGTTTATGGTTGTCTGAAGTCATCTCCAAAATCCATGTGACCTCTGCACAGGCCTTCTGCCACTGTCATTCTAGTCTAATCTGTTGCCAGTTTCCATTTACAATGGTATCCTAACAGGTAGTCCCACATTCCCTTGTTACTTCCCTCCAGTTCATTCACACTTCAGCCAGAGTACTTTTTTAAAACACAAATCTAACCAAGACACTCTCCACTCCCTGATCTCTTGCTGAAGACAATACTTTGGCTGGTAGGATAAAGACTGGAACCTTAGTCTCTGTAGCCTCACTTCCCGGGAGTTTCTCCTTGTCTTCCATCCCAGGTTCATTGACCTAGTTGCTCAGATGTTCACAGGATGCAGGCCTTTAGGCCCTCTGCTGCCTCTGCTAGGGATGCTCTCTCTCTCTCTTTTAACTCCTGCTCTTTCACCTTTCTGACCTTGCATATCTGCTCAGTACCATGTGTATTTCTAATTGATGGTACTTGTCATGATGAAGTATTCCATTTTTCTTTTTATGTGATTCTATTGAAATGACTGTGTCCCTAATCAGACTCAGTTCCAAAAGGACAGACTGGAACTGTTTCTTTCATGCCCAGCCCTAGGGAAATGTGTGGCACCTGGGGGTCAATCATGAATGCTCATTAAGCAAATAGTATCATGCTAAGCCTGTATTCTCTGTATCCTTCTTTTGCACAAATGATTTTGTCTCTTTACACTTTCCCAAGATGTTGCTAAGCTCAGAGCTGAACATCACATCCTGTATGCAGTAGCTTAAGGTCCTCCATGGATGACATATGGCTCGTTTCCACCACTGCTATCCGAGCCAGAGGCCTGGCTTGCATGTCCTCTCAGCTGTGATCCCAGCTCCTGCTTCCTCTTGGAGACCTCAGGCTCAGGCCAGTCTGAACCACAGATGTGAAGGAAGTGAGATCCCTGCTTTTTTAGTCAGAAGTCACAAAGCAAAAGATACAAATGGGGAAACCTATTCTAATTTAAAAGACATATGAGGGGAAAATTTGCATCCTATAGGACATTAAATCAATGAATACATTCAGTATGTGTGTGTGTGTGTGTGTGTGTGTGTGTGTGTGTGTGTGATGTGTGTATAAATATATATATGTATATCTTTATTGATTTCAGAGGAAGGGAGAGGGAAAGAGAGGTAGAAACATCAATGATGAGACAGAATCATTGATTGATTGGCCACCAAGTCTGCACATCCCCCATGGGGATCAAGCCCACAACCAGGCCCATGCCCTTGACTGGAACTGAATATGGGACTCTTCAGTCTGCAGGCTGATGCTCTATCCACTGAGCCAAACTAGCTAGAGCACACTCAGTATATTTTTACTGGTAAAACAATGAAAACACTCCAATGGAAAATCAGGCAAGACACCCACACATGCATTTCATAAAAGATGAAACATAAATGGCCAATAAATGTAAAAAATGTTTACTTAGTAACCAAAGAAATGATAATTAGAATAACCAGAGGGTTCATGTTTATATTATAGACTAGCAAAGATTCGAAAGGCTGCTAATACTCAGGTTGGTGAGAACAGAAAAGAGGCCCTTGCTTGCTGTTGGTAGAGAAGATGGTATGGTGCACACAGAGGGGCATTTTGGTAATATAACCAATACGGAAAGTAAAGATGTGTATAGTTTTTGTCCCCAGATTTCATGTGCTAGAATTGATCAGATATTGATAATAGTTGTTTAAAAGTGAAAGTTTGTATCAAGAAAAAACCAGTTTGTATCATGAGCCAATTAGCAATGATTATGGATATCTATATTGCCTTGGAAAGGTTATTTTTATTATTATTTTAAATAAAATTAGCTTAAAAAAAAATCCTCACCCGAGAATATGTTTATTGATTTTAGAGGCAGAGAAAGGGAGAGAAAGAGAGAGAGAGAGAGAGAGAGAGAGAGAGAGAGAGAGAGAGAGAGATCTATGTGAAAGAGAAACATCAATTGGTTGCCTCCCCTACATGCCTCAACTGGGGATTGAACCTACAACCTAGGAATGTGCCCTGACCAGGAATCAAACTCACAACCTTTTGGTGTATGGGATGACATTCCAACCAACTGAGCCACCAAGCCAGGACTGGACAGGTTATTTTTATTTATTACTATTACTATTATTATTACTAGTGACCTGGTGCTCGAAATTCATGCACATTAAAAGGGGATTAATTAGAAGAAATAATTTAATATTGCTATTTGCCCTTTCTCTATAATAGAAGTGTCAGAGATGAAAGAAAATTAGTAAAATGTACATTCCTCCTGTCAGAGTCTGGGGCTCACCACGGGACAGAGTCAAGTCCCCACCCACCCCACCTGCACCTCTAAATCACATGAGACCCAGACCCACCCCTCACCCTCATTGGGCTAGATCCAGACCTGGTCAGTCCCACCCTTGTCAAGCCCTGCGAGGCAGGGGGTGTAGGCTCAAGTCCCATGGCCTGAGGTTCCCCAGCCCAAACTGGTGCCAGGGGCATGCCTTTGGGTCCTTTATCAAGCCCCAACAGGTGGGGGACACGGCCTGAGTTCCCTGTCAAGCCCCGCCAGGCAGGGAGGCGCAGCCTCAGGTCCCCTGTCAAGCCCCACTGGGAGGGGGTGTGGCCTGAGTTCCCCTGATCCAGCACTGGGGGTGCACCTTGAGGTCCCCTGTCAAGCCCCATTGGGTGGGGGGCACGGCCTGAGGTCATCTGTCAAGCCCAGCCAGGCAGCAGGGTGCAGCCTCAGATCCCCTAGCCTGGTGCTGGGGTAGGGTCACAGCCTGAAGTCCCCTAGCTCAGCACCAAAACAGGAAGCACACCTTGAGGTCCCCTGTCAAGCCCTTCGGGGCAGGGGGCTCAGCCTGAGGTCCCTGTCAAGTCCTGCCAGGCAGGGGAGGGTGTAGCCTCAGGTCCCTGCTGATTGCTCGTTAAGGGAACTTGGCTTCAGCTGTGGGTGCAGCCATCTTTGTGACAGAGTGATGATCAATTAGTATATTCCCTCTTTATTAGATAAGATTATTATGTGTTAATCCTCACTGTGGATATTTTTTTCATTACTTTTCAGAGAGAGTAGAAAGGAGAGGTGTGGGGAGAGAGAGAAAGAGAGAAAGAGAGAGAGGGAGAAAAGAAACACATATGTGAGAGAGACACATCGATTGAATGCCTCTTGCATGAGTACCAACTGGAGGTGGGAGTGAATCGCAACCCTGGTATGACCCATTGACTGGGAATTGAACCCAAGACTCTTCCATGCGTAGACTGATGTTCTAACCATTGAGAACACCGGCCAGGGCTGGACAAGTTATTTTTAAATGAACAGAACTGTTTATAAAGCAGCATATAGGATGTTCCCTTTTTTAAAAAATCCGTTTACCTACTTTTGTGTATGTGCAGAGAAAAGTTTGGAATGACTATAAGTTACCATGATTGCACTGTGGATTTTAAACCTCAGTCATTAACCAGGAGACATAAATGCCACTGTCTTTATTTCTCTGTAACTGAACTAGTTAATTTTGGATCCTAACCCCACAAGCTTCCTATTTCCATTTGAAAATAACTAAGCCTCTCATTGTTTAATGTTAAGCCTCTACTGAATCTTCCTTCCCTCTCCTGGGAGTGATGTACAGATTGCCCTGCCGTGGGGAGAGGAGCCCGTGACACGCCTTGTCTGTGGGTCTCCATTCAGTTATCACTCACCTGACCTGATCTCATCCAGTTATCACTCATCTGGACCGATCTCTACCTTTTTGTGTCCTCATTGGCTTCACATGCCTGACTTCTGTTCCTCTCAAGGTCTGCAAATTGTCAGTGCCCTGTCCCCAGTCATGGGTCCTTGTGGGCCCACCATTTTGTTCAGAGCCGATTCTGACAGCCTCTTGGGCCTGGGTGTGGCTGCCTTCCTCTGTCACTCAGGGGCACCCTTTGGGAGGTCTTCAGGTTTGTCGCCTAGGCCCCTCCTAAGGCCATCTCTTCACTCTATCTCATGTGTTGGAGCCAGGCTTCTCCAAGGAACTGAGTTCTCTCGCACTGCACCCTAAAAGTGAAAGGGCCCCTCTGCTCCTGGGCCTTTTGCCTGGCCTTGCTGGCTGGGTGGACATCTATGAATGCCTCCCTCCTTCTGGGTTGGGTTCATCTTCCCAACCAAGCTTTCAAAACCATCTCCAGCACTCTTCTTTAGGGGACCTTGGTCTTGCCATCGATAGAATGGTTTTTCAAGACAACAGTGTGCTATCGATTTACAAAAGTCTGCTTAAAAGATTAAGTGCAGAGGCGGAGGATGTGTGTGTCCAGAAGGCCCTCTTCAATGCTTGCGTGGCAGAGAAATGTGGGAATGCATTGACAAGTACACATCCTGCTCTAGTGTGCTCCTTGGATGGGGGATTGTGGATGAGTTCCGCTTGTGTTTGCTCTGTGGTTTCTGACTTTTCTACAATAAACATGTATTTCTTTTATAATAGAAAATACAATGACAAAAATTCTTTTGTAAATAAATGGACACTTCCAGGCATTTGGGTCTTTAGTGCTAAAGGTCTACTTATTTGTTTTACTTTTTTTAAAAAAATATTTTTATTTTAGAGAGGATAGGAGAGGGAGAGTTAGAAACATCAATGTTGAGAATCACTGATTGGCTGTCTCCAGCAAGCCCCTACTGAGGATTGAGCCCGCAACCCAGGCATGTGCCCTTGACAGGAATTGAACCCAAGACCCTTCAGTCCACAGGCCAATACTCTATCCACTGAGCCAAACCAGCCAGGGCTACTTATTTGTTTTCCTGTACATTTTGAATTTTTTGTGCCCTAAGACCTCACCTCACCACAGTGAGTGGACTCTGGGAGGGGGGAGGTCAGAGGGGCCGGGGTGAAAGTAGTGGTAAGAGGGAGAGTGATATGGCATCAGCTTCATCAAGGAGGGGAGTGAGGCTGTGGTTTCCGAGGCATCTTAAAGGACAGTGTCTTTTCCTTTTTAGTACAAGGAGAAAGGGCGGTATTAGTATTGTTACAGGTGTTGCATTACATATGAACCAATCCTTAGCATGCACAACACAACTGAGCTTGGAGGAGCAAAATCATAGCAGAAATCGAATCAACATGGAATTTCAAATAACAGTTGCCCGTTCACCTTAAAAAAAGATAAAAAGGAAAACTCCTTTTACATCTTAAGCAGCAGAACATCTCAGATATGAAGATGCCAAGATGACCTGAATTTAAAAAAAAAAAGCTTAAAGATTTCATGTCTATCTGTTATGGCACTTTATGTTCCCATTTTTATTCCTCTGAATTTTGTGAAAGTATTAGCAAAATAATTGAAAAAGCTAGTGTCTTGCATATGGAGAGATCGAAGGAGGCAGGGCCCAGCTTCTATCCCACTGTCCTCTGGAGCTGGGGAAGGGCCCTGCGGCTGGCGCATTCACCTTGGCCCAGCCCTGCGGGATCCATGGACCTGGGCTGGCTCCATGGCGGTGGCGTGGGAAGGCTGGTCTGAACTGAACTGGAGCTCCTCATCCTCCGAAGACACTCCCTGGCTGTGCCTCCTCCCAGAGAGAATGGGCAAGACCAACACAGGACTGAGAGAGAGTACAGACTGCAGGCTCATGGTCCACCAGCTTAAAGTCCTTTTGAGGAAAGGAGGTGAGCATGGGAGTGAAGGCTTCTCTTCAGTGAGGGGGATGGCTGAGGAGGAGCCTTGTCCTGGAGACACCCGATGGCTCTCCCTTGTGGATGAGAATGAGGGCCAGCGAGAAGGCAGCGTATCCTTGCTGGGGACCTGTGGCCGGTTGATGGTAGAGTTGGGACCAAGAGTTAAAGCCTCCTGTCCCACCACACTGCTCTTCCTGTTTCAACAGGGCTGGTTGGCCCAGCTCTTTCTGGTGCGGAGAGACCTGAGCACTGGGGAAGGGCGGTGGCCCTAGTTGGCCCGGGTCCCACTGCTGTCACTAATCTGGTCCCTGTGGGGTAGGTCTGAGTCGGGCAGACATCTCCCCATGTTCTCCCACCGCCTCCCACAGGGGCTTTGGTTTGAGAAGGTGTCAGGAGTAGGGCTGTCCCCTCAGATGGGCGAAGTAGACCAGGGAGTGAGCTCCAGGAGTGTCAGGGGCTCCTTGCTTTGTATACAATTCTAGCCCTTGCCCCTGAAAGGAGCCTGCTTCCAGGACACACTGCATTTTAAGGAAGTGAGTGAAAGTATGAATAAGTGACCACTGTGTTAGGAGCTGGCTCTGAGCAGAATTGTAAAGTGGACCAAGTTTGCACTCAGGGGTCTTCAAGTCCACTGTTGTGTCCATCACTCCCAGGGTTACTTTCCTGCCTGAGGCCCCTGGTCACAGAAGTGCATGTGACCCACCTGTCCATCCTAAGGGGGTGCTACCTCTGACTTAGACGATGACAGTCAGAGAGAGGGAAAGGAGTCTCAAGGGGGCAGGCCCATGATAGTGGACTTCCTGTCAGCATTTTGGGCAACAAAGTCTGACTTCCCCTCAGTGTCAGGAGAGGTCAGCCTTGGTGTGAATGCACCAAACATGGAAGATGAGGGAGCCCAGGCTGAGCTGGGGGGGACCCTCAGAAGCTTTGCAAGAGCTGTGGCCTGTGAAGAGGGGGACTGGAGAGCAGAGCCCCCTCCTGGTGGGTGCAGGACTCATCCCTTTCCCTCCCGGAGTTGAGGCTTGGACTCACCTGGCACAGCTTTGAGTTCTCATCAGAAGAGGGGCTCCGGGACACACTGGAGAGGACTGAGTTTGGCCACACACATCCCCAGGGCCTGCGCAGGGACAGCACTGGCCTCAGACCTCACACTCCATCCCCATTTCCCAGCTCTGAGGGGCACCGAGGCTCTTTCCGAAGCAGTGGCTCTCACTCTACCTGCCCCCCCCCCCCGGTTGCTCTTCGTGTGACCTCTCAGGCCACTTCAGAGCACAGGAGGGCCTGGGGGTTTAGAGCCAGAGGAATTGAGATGATGCTTGTCCTAGGACACTTTCCACCCCACAAACATACACGGCTCCATGAACACCCCATCCTACAATGCACATCAAACCACACTCTTACTCCTTTAAGCTGCCTCCTTTCTTTTCGGACTCCTCCTTTTTTCATTCTTTCGCAGTTCTTTCTTGAACCCTTAGCCTGCCTTTTCTATAATTAAAAGGGGCAGGGGATGGCTGCTCTGGACCCAGGGTCTAGGGTCTCTGTGGATCATGGGCCAGAGACAGTGGGGGCTCTGGGAGCTGAGGAAAGCCCTAGAACCACCTGGGAGGGAAGGGCACACCTGGCAGGTGGTATGGGCATCCCAGCCCCTGGACATCAGGCTCTGCAGCTGCACCGAGTGTTGTTCCACAAACTGCTCACACTGAGAAAGGAGAAAAACATGGTGTGGTGGGTTCAGGCCCTGCATGGCGCTCCTTGCGTCTGGCCTCTCCATTTATCTGGGTCACTCCAGGGCTCCCTCTGACCCCATGGAGGTCCAGGCATCAGACCCTCAAGCAGCTGGCAGGAGCCGAAATTAGGTTTCCATAGGGGAAACCCAGGCAGAAGGTCAGAATCCTAGCCACCACCATTGCCTCCCCCCAAATTTCAGTTATGGAGGAACTCTTCCAGTTCATCTGGTCCTAGAGATGAGATGTGGCATGCAGTGGGGGCCCTGACAGTTACCGACCAGGAGAGCAGAGGCAGAGCTGCCTCCTGGAACCTAGCTTACTCATGAAGGGAGTTTACTGTCATCAACTCAGCACTGCGACTCTGGGACCTCTCCTTTCTCCTTTTTAATTTTTTTTTATCCTCACCTAAGGATATTTTTCCCATTGAATTTTAGAGAGAGTAGAAGAGAGGGAGGAAGGGAAAGGAAGAGAATCATTGATGTGAGAGAGACACATTGATTGGTTGCCTCCGCACATGTCCTGACCAGAGCCTGGGATGGAACCTGCAACCCAGGTACCTGCCCTTGACCAGGAATTGAACCCGTAACCCAACACCCTAACTACTGAGAAAACCAGCCAGTGTGGGACGTCTCCTTTTATAGGTAGGTTTGTCCCCAGGGAGTCACACTGGGAGGGGGGCTGGGGCTGGGACAGGCGGATGGTGGAGAGAAGGCCAGGCCCCCTCCTGCTCCAGCTGGCCCTGGCTTTACTCATCTCCTGATGGCTGACCGGCCTCACACTTCATCCACGGGGGAGAGGGGGCCTGCTGGTCCTCATAGCCACGCCCTTTGTCTGAGGCCATTCCTGACCACATCAGGCTTTGCCCTATTACAGTCCCATCATTGTTCGGTCCACAGTCTGTCCTATCTGATCTCCTTAACCGCTGGGGTCTGGCCCACTCTGTGCATCTCTTGCTGGGAAGCCTTTACTGGCTCAACCCTCTCCCTCCGGCAGACTCTGGGTCAGAGTCCCCATTGCTTGCCCCGAACCTTTTGCCTGTCCAGCCTGAAGCGGAGGCAGGCCTGGTGCATTGCCTGAGGCACGGCCTGCTCACTGCTGTTCCCTGCCTGGGTGGTCACCAACTCGCAGAAGCGGCACTTGGAGTCTTGCTGTAGCCATTCTCCGGACAGGAACCCCAGAGGTGTGAGACCTGGACAGGAAACAGTCAAAGGTGCCCTGCAGATGTGTTCAGATCCTGTCCTCTCTGGGGCAGTGCAGGGGGGCCAGAAAGGGAGGGATATACAGGGCTGGGGCAGCAGGCTCACCTGGGCCAGTGCCATCCTCGCTGGAGCACCGGAGGGCAAGGCCGCAGACCACCTGGGGCAGCACTCGGCCCAGTAGCACGTCCAACAGGATGACAGTGTAGCGTTCGGCCAGGCACTGGCAGATGCCGCCCGCCACCAGGGGTACCACGTGGCACACTTGACCCACGGCTGGAGCCAGTACACCCTGGGGTGGGGCCGAGAGAGAGTGGGGTGGGACCTTCTCTTGCAAGATCTATCTCATGCAAGGACCCACTGGGCACCTTGTAGACATTCCTTTATTCCCTTTGGGAACTATTATGCTGTTTACAGATTAGGACGCTGAGCATCACAGCATCCAAAGGACTTGCCCAGAGTCAGTGGGTAAACACAGGAACCAGGCTGTGGACCCAGCTCTGACTAACAACTGGAATTGCTGAAAGGGTTACAGCCAGCCCAGAGGTGTGGGTGCCACCAAGGTCACACAGCAGCTGGAGGGGAGGTGGCCCACACCTGTGCCTTCTCCCTGCTGACCCACAGGATGGAGTCGTCTGTGGCTCCTGGAGCCAGGATGTCCCAGGTTGCAGGAGCCTGGGAGAAAGCCAGGAATTCCCCACCTATCCCAATTTCAATCATAAGGTCTGAGCCGAGGGGCTGGGCAGAGGCCGAAAGAAACTGACGTGTGCCTCACTCCTTCATTCACTCGACTAGTGCCTATTAACTTTACACTGTAAAGGACCTGCACACCACAAGTTGGTCTCGGCCCTGCTCCTGCTGCAGCCCCTGATGGGAGTAGGCACAGGGTATGGGTGTCATACCTTCCAAATGCTATATGTCACCAAATGCACCTGCCTGCTTGCCTGGGAGCCCACAGTTGGGTCCCCGACGACCCCGTTCTGTCAAAGGCTGGCCCATCCACTTTTGTGCTGGGCTGCACTCTCCCCCACTTCAAGAGGGCCTTGCCCTGCACTATCCTTTCTCCTTCCTCATGACTTCTCCCACTCACCCCCTGATTGGCCTCATTGGCATGTGAGCATGCTAATGTAGCCTCTGGCATTAGAAAGCCTCACCCATCTCTGCTCTCCTTCCCAGAAAGACGCCTCTTGTTCCCTTGGATGTGAATCTCGTCCATAGTCAGTGGCCTTCTGCTTGATGTCTTTGACCTGACCCTTCGCCTAAGGCTTGGGTACTCAGCTGCTTGCTTGAAATATCCTCTTGCATGCCACACAGACATCTCAAACTTAACATGGGCAGAAAAGAACTTATTTTTCTGCCCAAGTTTCTTCTCAAGTTTATCCATCTCAGCTGGTGGCCTAAGACCTGGTTGCTCAAGCAAAAGTCCACAGAGTCATCATTGATTTCTCTTCTGTTCTCACTCGCCAAGTCCCATTCATCACCAAGTCCCACTGAGCCAACTACCCAAACGTATCTTCAGTCTACCCTGCTAGTTCCATCTTTTCTCATTGCTGTTTCTGCAATAATCTAATTATTTTCTTTCCTTTCATTCTTGCCTCTCATCTGCCCAATGCATGCTTCACAGAGCAGGAGAGTGATCTTTGCAGAGTATATATCAGGTCATAGCATCCCCTGCTTGAAGCCCCTCACCAGCTGTAAATTGCATGCAGAGTGAAACCCAGTGTTTCTTAACTTGGCTTAGACCTTCCCATGTGGCCCGGCTGTGACTACCCCTCTGCTCCCTTCTCCGACCACTTCTCCTCCCCAGCCCCCTGGAGCCACACTGGCTCCCCTCAAGCTTACCAAGCCCATTCTTGATTGAGGCCCTTTGTTCTCAGGCCTTGTTGACCTTTAGGTCTCAGCTTAATGGCCAATTCTTCAGAGACTCCCTGACCAGCCAGCCTAACCCTCATTCTCGCATCACTGCCCATCATCTCCCTCTTTAAATATTTTTTGGCTGGACTGGTCAATCTGAGCTGCCCTTTACTTGGCCCTGAGGACCCACCTACCCCACCAGCTACCCACAGCCAGAACAACCCAGCTGGTGGCCAGCAGACTTGGGTTTCCCAAAGGGGTCTCCTAGGTTCTAGAGTCCTGAAGCTGTGAGAGGTCGTCAGACCCTGATTATGGGTCTTTAAGAGGGTGGCCTGGCACTCAGTGTAAATGGCAATGAGGAAAACCGAGTGTGGAGGTGACCCGGGAGACACTTTCTACAGGTTCTTTCCCAGCATGAATCCACTGTCACAGCTCCTCGGTCTGAGGACTGCGGAGGGTGGCAGTCGACAGCAGTGGACCCAGCCCCTCCTGGAAGGTCCTACCACAGATGTGATACACAGGCTGGGCTACTGGACCCAGCAGGTGCGTCTTTAGCCCAGAGCCTTGGTCTCAGAGTCCCCTGCTTAGAGTCTGACCCTTGCCACCTCCTCGCTCACTGGCCTGCAACTGAAACGTGCAAGCTGCCCCGACCCTTGCCCAGACACCTGCCCATAGTTGCCCATCCTGTATGAAATCTTGGAGTGGAAATGCTGAAATGTAAGCAGCCTGTTTGGGATTGGGGTGAGGCTTTGTGGAGAGTAGTGGAGGAATGTAGCTTGGGGTCTGCTCAGGGCCTTATCCAAAGAGTGGAGAACTGCTCACCTCAGCTGTTTAATTCTCTGCTCCGAGCCTATTACTTTCTGAAAAAATCTCTCCACCACAATGCAGACTCGGCAAAGCAGGGACCTTGTCTGCCTGCTGGGAGCCCTCGGCCACCTGGGAAGGACGGAGCAGGCAGAGCCTCTCCTCGTTTGGGCCCCATTTCAGGGCAGGACAGCCCCGAGCAGTGGTCACTCCAGGTCTGGAAGATTCCCAGTTGGCACAGGTAGGGTGGGGAGTCCATCTGTGGATGCTCTCCTTTGGAAACACGAAAGCCCCTGTTCTACAGAGACCTCTGGGGTTTCCTCCCCGGCAGGCGCTGGGCTGCTGGAGGACAAGGCTGGGTCCTGTCCTTTTCTGTGCCGTGACACTGCCTTGTGCCGGCCTGGCACAGAGAGGAGCCTAACATTAGTTAAGTGAGCTCTGAGCCTGGCACCTCCTGGGCCTGAGCCTGAGTCCAGGGTCCCTGGGATGGGATAGTGCTCAAAGGCTCTCCTAACTTACAGTCTGGCCCCCGATGGAGGTGTGAGGAGAGGTGTGAGGAGTAGGGGAAGGTGGAGCTGTGCTGTCCTCACCTTGGGAACCACCGCTTGTATCCGCTTGATCAAAGTCCTGCACAGCCAGCAGATGGGGAGGGGGATGGGGAACTTCTGCTCAGTGAGATCCTAGCAGAGAGAATGGCGTGGAAGTTGGACTGGGCACTGGGTTGGGCATCAAAGAAGGCATCTTTCAGACATCCTCTTTTTCTACCGCTTCTGCCTCAGATGCTGACTAGAGCTGCTCATTTCCCTCCTGGTTCTGCCCCCTCCCAGGACCCAAGGGCTCATAGGCCTCAGCTGTGTTCCAGCTCTCTGGATGGCCATCTGTCTGGTGTAAGGGGTCGCCAGTGGGGGGCCTTCCTCACCTGCCTCTGAGGCCGTGCCTGGAGGGCCCCAGGCAGCGCAGGAAGGACCAGTGCGGCCAGCAGGGGGTCTGGCAGCTCTGGCTCCTGCCCAGGCTCTGGACTCCCAGGTCTGCACAAGCCCAGGTGCTTGCAGATGGCCCTGGGGTTCTAGGGAACAACGCAGGGCCAGTGGTTAAGGTGGGGGAGGGAATCCATTCCTGCCAGGCTGGCTCTAGCCTCAGGGACCAGGGCCACTGTCTTTGGGCCTGGAACAGGGCAGCGGGAGCAGGCTGGCTGGGGTTAGGGTTAGAGCTCTGTGATGGTGGTGGGGAGACACAGGTGCAGATGGGGCCATGTGGGAACTTTGGGGCAGGTGCCTGGGAATGTGTGTGAATGAGCGAGAGCATGTATGTTGGTGAGAATGAATGAGTGTATGTATGTGCATGAGTATGTTTGTATGTGTGAGTGTGTAACAGGTGGGTTTTGTGTGAGATTGAGTGTGTATGTGAGTGTGTGACCAGGCTCGTGTTTGTGTGAGGGCATAAGGGTGTGTGTGGTATTTGTAAATGTGTGAACCCACTACATATAGATGGGACAGTGAGCTGGGCACCTGGCCGAGGGGCGTTGTGTTTCCTGGGTCTGAGTGGTGTGTGTGGTGGGTGGGGTGGTGTGTGGCATCTCTGGGCGGGTGGGCAATGGGTGGGCAGGGTCTGTGTGGTGTGTGTGGTGTGAGTGGTGTGTGTGGTGGGTGGGGTGCTGTGTGGCATCTCTGGGCGGGTGGGCAGGGTCTGTGTGGTGTGAGTGGTGTGTGTGGTGGGTGGGGTGCTGTGTGGCATCTCTGGGCGGGTAGGCAGCCCTCACGATCTGGCTCTGGAAGTAGTCGAAGACCAGCGGGAAGTAGGTGTCAAGCACTTGGCGGCACTTGGGCACCAGCAGCTTCAAGGGCAGGACGTCACACTCCTGCTCCAGGAACTTCCGCATTGCATCCTGGGAGGCAGGCAGGAGCAAGGGATGGAGAGGGGACAGTCAGCCGACCCCCCCCCCCAGAGCAGGCTGGCCTCCCTTTCCTCAGGCATCGGAGTTGGCGCTCCGGAGTTAAGCAGTTGGCCCTTCCCCCGCAGGAACAACCACCTCTGGCCCAGCTCCTCCCAGAGCCCTCTTCTGGCCAGCAGGGGCCTGGAGCCCCAGGTAACCACAGGGCTCACCCTCGCCTGGAAATGGCCCCTTTAAGAGGCGAACCTCTTTTTCCTGTGCTGTCCCCACCTATTGGCCCCAGGCATCCAGGGTCTGGGCCTTATCACCTGGAAAATGGCCTCCTTGGTCATCTTGGTGAGGATGAGGACGATGTCACTGCATTCCTGGCACAGGTCATCCTGAGGACAGGGACCCCAAGGTGGGGACATGAGTGAGGGTCATGCCCCCAGCTCAAATAGGTTAGGCTCTTTCAGGCAGAGGATGACAGGCAACTACCCACCATTGCATCTCACCCCATTCATCCACCCCATCCCATCCCCACCTCACCCACTCCCAATGGGGGCTCCAATCCCCTAAATTTATCCAGGGTCTACCAGCACCCTCTCTCCAAACTGTCAGCCCCATGCACCCGTGGGTGGTACTCACGGCCTCCGCATGTCCCCAGACCTCCTGCAGGCAGTGCCCCAGTGCTCTGCACTGCAATGCTTGCTCCAAGCTTTGGCACCAAAACTTGGGGCCCTGGGCACAGGCCAGGGAGGAGGTGATCTCTGAAGCTTCTGTTTGGGGCCAGAGCAACCTTGAAATCCAAGCCACACCTGGCACCCTAACCTCCCCATCCTCCAAACCCAGTTTTATTGGTAACGCTTGGCCGTTAAACGCGCTGGAATCAGGCACCCCTGCTTGCATCAGCCTAGAGCCCAGCAGATGTGACGTTGGACAGGCCCTGCGGCCTCTCTGAGTCTCAGCGACCCCATCTTTACAATGAGGATAACACCTAGACTAGGGAGACCCCTGGCCCAGAGCCAGAGCTCAGTCAGTGGTGAAGATGGCCCTGGGGGGAGAGAGGTGAGAGAAGCTGGGAGACTCACCATCACCTGGACCCCAGAGTGTGGGCAGCAGCAGCAGCCACAGCAGCAGGTGAGACTTGGCCATGGCACCTCTACAGCCTGGACACTCTGCCTGAGGTGGGGCCTTATAGCTGTGGGCGGGGATGGGGCGAGGGCTGTGCAGAGCAGGGTGACCTCAGTGTTTGCCTTTGTCCTGGAGGGCCCTTCAGGTGCTTTGACCCACCCTTTCCCAGCAGCGACACTCCTGCTTGACTCCCTCCTCTTCCTTTCCTCCCTCCCCACCTGCTGCCTGTTCCTGCTGCCTTTGCCTCCTGCTGTCATTCCCATGGCTTCCTCCAACCAGAGAGCTCATGAGCCTCCACATCTGGCCCCATCTCTCTGAGGTAAGGGAGAGAAACTGAGGCCAGGCCAGGGCAGCCCAAGTGACCCCTCCCTCCTCTACCCCAGGCCTCTTGGGCTTCCTCTGCTCTTGAGCAATGCTCTTCAGAGCTTCCTGCCTGGCTCTTGACTCGGGACAAGCACCGTAGGGGCAAGCCGGACCCCCCCGGGCCACGTGCCCCCACACTGCCCTGACCTTCCCTCCAGGAAATGCCTCTGTTTCTGTGACACATGGCTGGCTTTAGTCAGAAGTGTTTACATGAAACAAAGAGGAAACAGAGTGACAGAGGCTGAGACAAGGACGTAGGACTGAGATTCCCCGAGGGGCTGTGGGACAGACCTGTCCAGGGGATGTGCTGTGTCCTCCAGGCAGGGGCTGGGCACAGCTGGTAGTTCAGGAGAAAGAGAATGGCCTCTACAGCTACAGAGCGCTCAGGCCAGGCCCAACTGGGCAGGGCACGCTCACGGGAAAGCACACCATGTGACCTGGGGTGGACGCTACTGCCAGCGGAGGGAGGATAGCATCGGCTCATGGCCACCATGGGGTGATCAGGTTATCTGATGGCTGTGGAGCCCTCTAGACTCCGGGAGGTGCTCTAATAATACTCACAGTGTGGTCGGGCAGGAATTAGTACCAGGATGAAAATAGTTGGACATGGGATGGTCCAGCGACACCCTCAAGGTCACACAGGGATTCTTGTTGGCCTCAAGCCCTTCTCAGCATGACAACCGCAGTTACCACCATGAGAGTTGACCAAGGGTGGGTGTAACCTGGGAGGCGCACACAGGCTCCAGAAGGTGGACTGAAATGTGCTTGTAGTTTAGTGTTAAATAAATGGTGTCCGGTGTGGATACAATCAGGCCTGGCTGAGCAGGAGAGAGGGGACTGGGGCTGTCTGTCTGCAGGGCTGTGTTGGTCAGGGTCATCCAGCTGCTGTAACAAAGAGCCCTGGAGTCCACTGGCTTCCACAGACATGCTTCTTACCCACATCACAGCACAGAGCAGGTTGGCCTCTGTGGGGAGGCTCTGGTCCCGTCATTCAGGGTTTTAGGGAAGGGCGAGTAGAGAGAGCTATCCCAACAATAGCTCTGTGAGAGGCTGGGGCACAAGCACATCATGGGGACCAAGCGAAGTCGAAAAAGGCATTTCTTTCTCTATTGACAACAGGATGTGCCCAGAGACTGCCAGAAATATTTGGGAGTGGAGGAGACTTTTAAGGGATGAAATTCTTGCAATAGCTGGAAGGAGGGACCTGGGAGGTGAAGTTAGTACTCTGGCATTGACTCCTGTTTTAAGCATATGTTGTGATAACCTAATTTATTCATTTTTTATTCATACATCCAATTAAAAAATATATAATAGACATCTAGCCAGTGTGAGTCAGTGGTTGAGCACTGACCCAGGATCCAAGAGGTCACCAGTTTGATTTTCGATCAGGGCACATGCTTGGGTTGCTGGCTTGATCCCCTGTAGTGGGTGTGCAGGAGGCACCTGATTGATGATGTTTCTCTCTTGTTGATGTTTCTATTTCTCTATCTCTCTCCCTTCTTCTCTCTCTAAAACTCAACAACAACATATAAAAATGAAGAAAAACAATGTGCCACGCATTATTCTAGGCACAGGAGATGCAAGACTGAACAAACTGATAACATTCTTGCCTGTAGGGGGTGTTCCTCCTTGTGGGTGCTGTTTAGGGAGGCAGGTGTCTCTCTCTAATGGGACTTAGGGCCTCGGGGGACAGGGATCTCACCTAACTCTCACAGAACCCTGAGGGGCTTTGTCCATAGTGGGTGTTTTGTCCATAGTGTGTGTAAGCATACTTCTTGAACCAGGTGGTCTCAATGGATTAATCCTGCTCAGGATATAACAGGTTAACGTGGGAACATCTTCCAAATGGCACTTTGTGTTTATCCAGTAACAAGCACAATTGAGGCAAAGGATGAGCTAAAATTAACTCACAGGCTTTCCTAAAACTAACAAGAAAAAGTCCAGCTTTGGGGAGTATTTTTGCTATTTTTATGTTAATATATTTCTGATTGCAAAAATACTCATCTCAAGTATTTTAATGTTACAAATAAGAGAGAACTTGACTCAAACTGACTTACATGTAAAGGAAATTTTTGGTTCATGGAATTAAAAAGTCCTTAAATAGATCAAGTAGCTGGATGCAAAGTTTGGTCCATAGGCCCACATCATATCGCAGGGGTCTGGTTTCTCTCTGTGCCTGTTCTCGATTTCCTGTGTGTCTTCTCCCAGGTCCTGGTGCTCCCCTCTTGGAGTGAAATGGGGGTGTCTGTTCCAGATGTCACCGCTTTCCCCACACTGTCCAGGCAGAGAGTGGGGCTCCCCAGGTAGCTCTGATGACAGTCAGAGGAAACCTTTCGTCCCTGAAGCCCCTGTAAACATCTCACATTTCACTGGCTCAAAATGGGGTATGCACCTATCCCTGAACCCATCTCTCTGCCGGGACGCACTGATTGGCTGACAACAGATAGGGTTCGTCCCTGCAGATGGCTGAAATGAGAGAGGGAGGGTGCCCTCAAAGTCTTGGTACCCACACAGAAAGAAGGGTGTGCATACTGGGAAGAGACATTAACAGTTGTAAGAAATCCAGCCCAGCCGGCATGGCTCAATGGTTGAGCTTCAACCTATGAACTAGGAGGTCACAGTTCAATTCCCAGTCAGGGCACATGCCTGGATTACAGGCTCGATTCCCAGTGGGGAGCATTCAGGAAATAGCCAATCAATGATTCTATCTCATCATTGAACACCCTTCCTATGTACGTCTGTGGACTTCCCTCAGGACAGTTAGGTAAGCTAACTCTGAGAATCACTGAAAGGGCCAGCATAATTAAATTTTGGAGCACCGACACCTGCTAACCTTCCCTTCCATGAAGGAAAGACTGCCTTTCTCATCCTAAAATTGTAAATCATTTTGTTTTCCATATATATATATATATATATATATACACACACACATATATATATATGAAAAGAAATCCATGCACAAAAGTGGGCAATGGAGAAAGGGAAAGTTGCCTGTAATCCTGATTTCAGAAAGGGCCTCTGGTGACTTTTAGCTGCATTCTCTTCCATAATTTTCCCATGCATATCTCAACACATATGTTACATATATGTACATTATTTGTGTAGGAGGTTGAATGCAGCCCCTCTCCTCCACAATATGTTCCACTCTAAACCCAGAATTGTGGAGTATGCTAAACTCTCACCCCTGTAGTTAGGTTATTTATATATTTATTGGAGGTCTGATGGATGAATTTGTGCATGGGTGGGGTCCCTCAGCCTGGCCAGCAATTGGGGTGATCGGGGCGATCAGGGTGGCTGGCTGGGGGGAGAGAGGGACTGTGAGAGGTTGGCTGGCTGCAGGAGGTTGGCTGTGGGAGTGCACTGACCACCAGGGGCAGCTCCCACATTAAGTGACTGGTGGTCGTTTGGTTGTCAGTCGTTCAGTTGCTTAGGCTTTTATATATATAGATATGGTACAGTTGACATTAAGATAGAGAAAGGGTATCCATTTGGGCCTAACATAATAATATGAATATTAAGAATAGAGAACTCCAAACTGGTAGCAAAAGGGAAGTCAGAGGAATTCAAAGTGCCATTGCTGGCTTTGAATATGGAGGTGGCCAGGAGCCAAGTAATGCAGGCAGCCTCTAGGAGCTGAGGATGATTCTGGTGGACAGGCTGCAAGGAAAGAGATATGTTACCGTTACAATTGCATGGAATGGAATGGAATTGCACCAACACCCTGGATGAGCTTGGAAGTGGATTCTTTTTAGAGTTCCAGGTAAGAGGCCAGGCTGGCCCGCTCAGACTTCAGACCTACAGAACTGTGAGATATTAAATGATATTGTTTTAAGCCCCTGAGCTTTTTGTGATCTATTATGCAACAATAGAAAACTAATAAAATGTGTAATCCTTATTTGATTAAGTGGGGTTATCTTATGCTTGATGTTCTGCAACTTAACTCCCTCCCCATTTAGTTTATCTTGAACATCTTTTATAAGTTAGAACATAACTTTAACTCTTTTTTATGCTTACATAATGTATCATTTTCTGCTAAACCATAATTTACTTAACCATTCCCCTGCTGGTGGATTATTTTCAGTTGTTCAGTACTAGGAATGATACCTCAAAGAACACCCTTCCTATGTACGTCTGTAGACTTCCCTCAGGACGGTTAGATAAGCTAACTCTGATAATCACTGAAAGGGCCAGCATAATTAGATTTTGGAACATTGACGCCTGCTGACCTTCCCTTCCATGAAGGAAAGGCTGCCTTTCTCATTCCTGAAATTGTAAATCATTTTGTTTTTCAATTGTAAAATGCATGTAACAAAATGTGCTATAGTAACCATTTTTTAAAAAAGTTTATTTATTTAATTTATTTTTAATTTTTATTATTTATAAAAATACATTTTATTGATTTTTTTTTTATAGAGAGGAAGGGAGAGGGATAGAAAGTTATAAACTTCAATGAGAGAGAAACATTGATCAGCTGTCTCCTGCATACCTCCTACTGGGAATGTGCCTGTAACCCAGGTACATGTCCTTGACCAGAATTGAACCTGGGACCTTTCAGTCCACAAGCTGATGCTCTAGCCACTGAGCAAAAACCAATTAGAGCTTAGTTTATTTTTTAGAGAGAAGGAGGGAGAGGGAGAGAGAGAGAAACATCATGGGAAACATGGCTCAGCTGCCTTCTGAATGCTCCGTATTGAGGATTAAGCCTGTAGGAATCAAACCAGTGACCTTTCAGTTTAGAGGATGATGACCAACCAACTGAGCCACACCGGCCAGGGCTATAGTAAGTGTACAGTTCAGTGGTATTAAGCATGGTTGTGCATCCATCACCGTTATTGATGTCTAGAACTTGTTCATCTCCCCAAACGGAAACCCTGTATACATTAAAAAATACGTCCTGCCTCTATGATTTTGGCTACTACTCTAGGTACTTCACATGAGTGGAATCACCTAGAATTTGCCTTTTTGTCAACTGGTTTATTTCACTGAGCATCAGATCCTCAAGGTTCATCCATATTGTAACATCTGTCAGGATTTCCTTTCTTTTTGAGGCTGAATAATATTCTACTCTGTGTGTGTGTGTAGACATTTTGTTTATGGAATTGTGAACTTTTTGAATGTCCTTAAAATTACACCTGTAGATTGTGGCTGCCATTGGTTTGGAGGAGATTTGTGTCCATTGTCAGTTTATGTTCTTTTCTGCTTTTTTGGCCCCGGCCTCCTGTTGTCTGGTTTAGGAGAAAGGGGTCCAGAGAGGCCTCCCACAGGCTTCTGGGTCTCCTTTCCACAGGAAGAGGTGCTTAGGATCTTTCCTCTCCTGACCAGGCAGGGAGTCACCTCAGGTAGAGCTCCAAGGGGGACCAAGGAGGCTATGCCTGGAACCTGTGCAAAGTATTGAGGGAAAATGTGGAGCCCGAGGAAGACATCCTGAGGAGGGAGGGGCTGCGAGGGAGGAGACCCTCAGGCAGGGCCAGGAGGAGAGAAGGCCAGGGAGCCTGCTGATGGGACTGCCTGGGATAAAGGACGGGGTGAGGGAGGGGGTTGGGGGTGCTGCACTGGGCACGGTGGTGGGTGAACCAAGGGCACACCCCTGCTCTCAGGAAGCCCTGCTGTCTTTCTGAGAACACACGTTAACACCCCACCCACCAGGAAGCTCAGTCTCAAGAAACACTGACCCCCAAAGCCAAACCTTAGTGGCTTAGGACCACAAATGTTTGTTTCCTGTTCAGCTCACGTGCAAGTTCTGCTCATCACAGTCTCCTGGGTGCGGAGAGACACACCGACACCTTCTTGAACTTGGCCACTCACCGTGCCAGGGGAAAAGAGAATTCCGAATGTCTCATCCTGGCCGGCGAGTGCTCCAGCTGAAGGGGACCCCCTTTCCTTCTGCTCAGATACTTCTTCCAGGACAGGCAGGGCCCCACCCTATTGCATACTGGGCGGCAAGGACGCGCAATTCCTCTTCTGACCAGAAGGTGGAGACCGGGAGCGAGACACAGAAGCAGTGTGCGGAGCCCTGGGAACCCGCACCTCCTTTCTTGGTGGCTTTACTACGTTGAGCATGAGCCCCTGGGGGTTCAGTCTTTCGGCACCCCAGGCCCACAAGCCTACAGACGTTGCTGTGTCCTGCTGAGGAAGGTGCTCCTTCATGGGCCAACCTCCTGTGATTTCTTGCAGCACTAAACACCCGGGCTTTACAGCATCTTAACTCTTACTCTTCCGCGTATTTGTGTGACTGTCTCCCACGGGGACTGGAGCTCCATGAGGACAGGCTCTTGTTTGGGGTTACTCGCCTTCTGGTCCTCAGTGCCTGTCTGGGCACTTGGCAAGGAGTAGGCAGTCACTTACTATTTGCTAAGTAAATGGATGTGGCGCCAGGCTGGGTTCCAGGGCTGGTTTCCAGGACTGCCCAGCAGGCCATCTGAGCAGCTACTGGGAGAGATCTCCCCTTCCTCAAGGAAGAAGAAACCAGCTCAGAGCTTGAGCCTAGCGTTTTGGCTGCCCCAAGTGTGGATCAGATCTAAAAATAGCCAGGTGTACCAGCCAATGTGGCTCAGTGGTTGAACTTTTACCTCCTATGAACCAGGAGATCACGGTTTGATTCCCGGTCAGGGCACATCCCCCGGGTTTTGGGCTCAATCCCCAGTATGGAGAATGCAGGAGGCAGCTGATCAATGATTTTCTCTTATCATTAATGTTTCTATCTCTCTCTCCCTCTCCCTTCTTCTCTGAAATCAATAAAAACATATTTAAAAAACAAAACAAAACAAAAACATCCAGGTGTGTCCCCAGCTCAGATCCTAGGGAACTCTGATCCAGGCCCAGGGACAGATGTCTGTGAGTAAACAAAGAGAGGCTTCCGCCAAAGCGCTGGGACATGTTGGTTCACTTGGCCGAACACATGGAGAAGCCAGGGTGGCATGCGGGCTTCTTCTTGTTTCAGGATAGAGCCCTTAGCTTTGGGGTCTCTGGGTGCTAGGGACACTGCTCTGGCAGGGAGGGCCACATGCAGCAAGACCTGGTGGCAGTGCAGAGGGGCTAGTGCCCATCACACTGCCACTGGCCTGACGCCTAGGTGGACGAGTGGCAGTTATAGTTGAGGAGCAATGGGTAAGAGGTGTGAAGTCCTGCAGTGGCCCAGGTAAGAGACAATAAAATGTGATTAAACACCACTATCCTGAATTGGTATTCCTGGGGAGACTTGAGTTAGTAATGAAAAAATGTAAATACAGGTAAAAGACTGGCAAGAGGCATGCCCAGTGGTTGAAAATGGCTATTTCTTGGTAGAATTATGCATGATCATTACAAATTGTCTCTGTACTTAAAAAAAGGGGGGTAGGGAGGGTGGGCCTGGAAGGGAATTAAGCCAAAGAAAGGAAAATTTCCCTCCCTCCTCAAATATACTAGCAAACAAGGTGCTTTTAGAAAACAATTCCTAGCCAGGTTGTTCAGTGGTTAAGAGTGTCAGCTGGCGAACTGAAGGGTCCCAGGTTTGATTCCGGCCTAGAGTATGTACCTTGGTTGCAGGATTAATTCCTGGCCCCGGGTCAGTGTGTGTGAGGGAGGCAACCAATGGATGTGTCCCTCTCACATCGAAGTTTCTCTTTATTACTTGCCATCTCTTCCACTCTTCCTAAAAATCAATGGAAAAAATATCCTTGATGAGAATTAACCAAAAAAAGAAAGAAAACAGTTCAAATTAGTATAGATTCGGCTCTGTTTTGGTTGTGTGGCAAGGCAGGGCTGGTATGAATCAATAGCAGTACAGGAGAAGCAGGAATCCCCAAACATGGAGAGTGGGCTGGGAAACAAGATTCTGGAAGGGTGAGAGCAATGCTCCCAGTCTTGTTACAGGAGGTGGCACTGGATGTGGCAGGGCTCCGGTACCAGGACACCCAGCAGCAGAAGCCAACATCCAAGTGAGACCTCAGAGGTTATCCGATGGAGCTGGCAGGTGTGAGACAGGGAAAGGGGGGAGGAGGAGGTGAAGGCTCAAAGGGGGCTGTAGGAACCCTGCTTGGGAAGCTTTTGGATCCAAGGTCTTGTCATCCCTAGAAGCCAGAGATTGAAGTTGCCACGACTTTGGAGTTTCTCAAAAAAGGGGACCAGCTCTGGCCAGTGTGGCTCAGTTAGTCGGAGTGTTGTCCTATATACCAAAAGGTTATGGGTTCGATTCCCAGTCAGGGCACATATCCAGGTTGTGGGTTCAATCCCTGGTCGGGGTTTGTACGAGAAGCAGCTGATTGATGTTTCTCTCTCACATCGACATCTCTCTCTCTCTCCCTCTCCCTTCCTCTCTCTAAAATAAATGAAAACATATCTACATACAAAGCGGAGACAATATAGGGGTAGTACAAGGATAGGAAAATTATGAAAAGTTATTTGAGGAAGAGCAAAAGATGGATATAAAAGAGAAAAGGTTATGTAAGAGAATTAACCGCTGAGAGCAGAGGCCTGGACCCCTCTTGGGACCTGAAAACTTGAGAAACTGGTCATGGGCAGAGGTTTGTTAGCCCCTGAGAAACTACTGACCTCTTCTTGTGTCATACTCTGAAGTATGACTCAGTTGGTGTTGGCTTGTGGTCAGGAGTGTAGCCTTAGCTCTGATCAACAAGGTGAGGTTCAAAAGTCAGCCCTCACCATTGGATCTGTCTTTATTTGGCCACAGTGGTGCATCAGGAGCTTTTGTCCAAGACACAAAACAGGTTTGCTTGTCATTTCTCAACCACCGGTCAAGCTTCCAGGGCCCTCAGGCTGACTAAGCACCAGAATGGATTCTTAGAGTCAGCTGGTGCAGGAACATCTCTGTAACATCTGTTTGAGAAGGTATCCAGGGAGGTACACCCAAAATAGTGAGGGGCAACCATGTGAGGCTCCTTTTAATCATCTATCCATTTATTCCATCCATCATGCGATTTCCTTCTCTCATTTCTTCCTTGCAGATCAATTCCATCCCATCCACCCATCCACCTATCTGTCCGTCCATCCATTCATCCATCCATCCATCCATCCATCCATCCATCCATCCATCCAAAAAGACACAAGGTGACAGGCATGCTCACTTTCCTGACCTCTGTATACAAGTGTCAAAACTCATTAAGTTGTACACTTTAGACATATGCAGGTGAATGTAGTTAATTATATATCAACAAAGTTGGGAAAAACGAAGGTAATTAGTGAACATCTATCAACAATGTTCCCAAAGAGGTATAAATACTTTTTTGGAATTATTTTGTTTTTAAACGAAAACATTATTTAATAAATAATATCATAATCCTAAAAGATATATTATAAAAATGTATAAAATTTAGAATGTGTAGGGAAGTTGTCCTGAGTCATAATTCTGTCCCACTTAAAAAAATTATGATTCATATTGTAGTTGTAAGTTTTGACTAGTTTTGTTGTTCAAACATTAATAAATTATTTTAAAGTACATTTCTATTGATTTTAGAAAGAGAGGAAAAGAGCCTGGCTGGCGTGGCTCAGTGGTTGAGTGTCAACTTACAAACCAGAGGTCATGGTTCAATTGCCGGTTAGGCATATGCCTAGATTGTAGGCTCGATCCCCGTATGGGGTGTGTAGGAGGTAGCTGATCAATTATTTGCTCTTCATCATTGATGTTTCTATATCTCTCTCCTGCTCCCTTCCTCTCTGAAATCAATAAAAATACATTTAAAAAATAAAAGAAAGAGAGGAAGAAAGGGAGGGGGGAGAGAGAGAAAAAAAAATACTGATGTGAGACAGACACATTAATTATCTATCTCCAGCATGTACCCTAGCTGGGGATCAAACCTGCAACTTGGGCATATGCTCTCACCAATAATTGAAACCAGCAGCCTTTCAGTGCATGGGACTACGCTCAACCAACTGAGCACAGAGCATACATGAAGTGAAATATATGGTTCTTAGGTGTACAGTGTGATGAATCCCGCTTCCTTTCCCCTTCCCCCTTCCCGCAACATGTTTTTATTGATTTCAGAGAGGAAGGGAGGAGAGAGAGATAGAAACACCAATGATGAGAGAGAATCACTGATTGGCTGTCTCCTTCATGTACCCTTTCTCGGGGGTTGAGTCTGCAACCCAGGCAAGCCCTTGACTGGAATTGAACTCTTCAGTCCACAGACCAATGCTTTATCCACTGAGCCAAAAACTGCGGTTCTCAGAGCCACACACAGCTCTTTGGCCTCTTGAGTGTGGCTCTTCCACAAAATACCACAGCCTGGGCAAGTCTAATTTGAAAAAGTGGCGTTAGAAAAAGTTTAAATTAAAAAAATTTGGTTCTCAAAAGAAATTTCAATCATTGTACTGTTGATATTTGGCTCTGTTGACTAATGAGTTTGCCGACCCCTGGCCTAGGGCAATGTGATGAGGTTTTAGATGCATACACACCCATGCAATTCACATCCCAATCAAGATATAGAACATTTTATCATCTCATAAGGCTCCTTGGTGCCTTTCCCACATTCTCCTCTCATATCTTACCATTTTTTCTGCTTTTTTTCCACCACCATACAGGAATTTAGCCTGTTCTAGAACTTCATATAAGTGAAATCATATAGAATCAAGTCTTTTGTGTCTGACTTCCTTTTGCTCAGTGTTTGAGATTCATTATTTGCTTACATGTATCAGCAATCATTCCATCTTTTTTTAAAAAAATAAATCTTTATTTTTCAGTTTATTACAGATGTTCCTCTTTTTTTCCCTGCCATAGCTCCCCTCCACCTGATTCCCCCCCACTCCATGCTCTTACCCCCGCCACTGTCCTTATCCATAGGTGTAAAATTTTTGTTCAATCTCTTCCTGCACCTCTCACTCTCCCTTTCCCCTGAGAATTGTTAGTCCATTCCCTTTCTATGCCCCTAATACTATTATATTTGCCAGCTTATTCTGTTCATCAGATTTATTCACTTGATTTTTAGATTCACTTGTTGATAGGTATGTATTTGTTATCACTTTGTTGTTCATAATTTTTATCTTTACCTTTTTATTCTTCTTCCTCTTCTTAAAGAAAACCCTTCAGTATTTTATATAATCCTGGTTTGGTGGTGATGAACTCCTTTAGCTTTTTCTTATCTTTGAAGCTCTTTACCTGCCCTTCAATTCTGAATGATAGCTTTGCTGGGTAGAGAGCACTCTCTGTTGTAGGTTCTTGCTATTCATCATGTTGAATATTTCCTGCCACTCCCTTCTGGTCTGCATGGTTTTTGTTGAGAAATCAGCTGACAGTCGTATGGGTACTCCCTTGCAGGTAACTAACTGTTTTTCTCCTGCTGCTTTCAAGATTCTCTCTTCGTCTTTTGCCTTTGGCATTTTAATGATGTGTCTTGGTGTGGTCCTCTTTGAATTCTTTTTGTTTCATGTTCTGTGTGCTTCCTGGACTTGTAAGTTCATTTCTTTCACCAGGTAGAGAAAGCTTTCAGTCATTATTTCTTCAAATAGGTTTTCAGTATCTTGCTCTCTCCCTTCTTCTGGTACCCCCATAATTCTGATATTGGTACACTTGAAGTTGTCCCACAGGTTCCTTACACTATCTTCACATTTTTGGACTCTTCTTTTCTTTTTTCTGATAGGGTGTTTTTTGCTTCCTTATATTTCAGGTCTTTGATTTGATTCTTGGGGTCCTCTAGTCTGCTGTTGGATTTCTGTATATTATTCTTTATTTCAGACAGTGCATGCTTAATTTCTGACTGGTCCTTTTCCATTTTTTTTGACATTCTCATTAAGATCTTTGAAGATCTCACTAAGTTTCTCAGAGATCTCACTAAGTTTGTTGGCAGTTTGTAGAAGATTCTTGAGTAACCTTATAAATGTGGTTTTGAACTCTATGTCCAGTCATTTGCTTTCCTCCATTTCTTTCATTTGTGACATGTTTCTTGGTCTCCGCATTTTGGCTGCTTTCCGGTGTTGGAGTGGCTTTGTGTGCTAATTGTCCTTAGGGCCCAGTAGCTTGGCCTCCGCAACCACCTAAGGTGGACACTTGGTGCACCCCTTTGTGGGCTGGGTTCACAGTCTTGTAGTTAAGCCTTGATTGCTATTGGTACACTGGGAAGAACTGACCTCCAGGCCAGATAGCTGTGAGGATTAGCTGTGTCTATTAATGGAAGAACTGCTGTGCTGGAGACACCCGTATGGGGCATAACTTGCTTCAGTGGGACTTTGGTGCTCACCGAGTCTGCCTCTTGAGTGTGTCATTTATGTGTGTGAGGAGTTGAAATCTGGTGTCTTCTCACACTGACCTGTATGTACACTGGTCCCTGGATCTCCAAGGAGGTGCAAATCAGCTAGTGTCTGAGGCCACCCAGCAGGAACTACAGGGAGATTTGCTGATTACTCCTCTTTTCTTGGAGTTTGGAAGTTTTGGAGTTAATTTCTCCTCTTTGCTTGGAGTTTGGAATTTTTGGAGTTGTCTGACCCAGTTGCAATTTGTTAGGTTAAGCTGCCAGAGGGCAGGCCATTCATATGCAAAAGTTGCCACACAGCTGGGTGGGTTTGTAAATTGGGTGGGCGGGGTCTCAGGGAATCGCTAGGTGAGGGCATGGCAAACAGCAATGGCTGCCAGTCGGCTCTCTGCCACATTCTGTTCAGTGTTCTGTGTCCTGCTCCCCAGTGCAGTAAATAATGATTCCAGAGCACAACTCTGCGAGAGAGCCACCCTCCCTTTCTGACCCAATGGCAGACAGTCCAGTTTCTCCCTGTATGAGTCTGAGTCCCCAGAATCTCGCCAGAAACTGGAATTCAGGGAGTTGGGAACTTGTAACTCCCTCCCAATTGAAAAACAATAGTGCATGCCAGCCTGATTCATGTGTGTCTCTGTACCTCTGCCTTTCTGAGCCTTTGCACATCCTACCTGGTCTGAATGCACTTTTTTCTTTCCTTCTAGTTGTAGAACTTCCACTCCACCAGCTTTCCCCCTGGGGGATAGTTGTTTTGTCTTTTAGTTGTAGTTTTGGTGTGGTTGCGACAGACAGCACATATAGGTGTATATCTTATGCCGCCATCTTGGTTCTCCTAATCATTCCATCTTATTGCCAAAGAGCATCCTATCTAATAAAAGAGTAATATGCTAACCCACAAGCCATGCCCACCAGCCAATCAGGAGTGAATATGCAAATTAACTCAACCAAGATGGCTGTGGCCACAGAGTGAGCAGGAGGCTTGGGTTTCCCTAGCAATGGAGGAAGCCAAGCTTTTTGCACACCCTGGCCTCTCTTAGCCTCTGCTCAAGGCTACAAAGTTTCAATTATGGAGGATAAATAAATCCCAACAAAAATGGCTGCAGCCACAGAGCAGGCAAGAGGCTTGGCTCCACTCAAGGCAACAAAGTTTCAATTAGAGAAGATAAATAAATCTCAGATACCAGGGACTCTGCTTGGGTTGCTGGGGGGCATGGCCAGCCTGCAAACCAACACAGGCCCCTCGCCCAGGCCACTCCACGCCCCAAGGAACCCCCCCACCCCCGATCCAGAACACCCTTCAGGGCAAACCAGCTGGCCCCTAGCCTCGCTAATAAAATAGTAATATGCAAATTGACCATCATTCCAACACACAACATGGCTGCCCCATGTGGTCAAAGATGGCTGCCCCCATGTGAACACAAGATGGCCACCAGAAGATGGTCAGTAGGGGAGAAAGTTGAGAGGGACCAGGCCTGCAAGGGAGGGCAGTGGAGGGCAATCAAGCCTGTAGGGGAGGGCAATTAGGGCAAACAGGCTGGCAGGGGAGCAGTTAGGCATCAATCAGGCTGGCAGGGAGTGGTTAGGGGGTGATCAGGCTGGCAGGCAGAAGCAGTTAGGGGCAACCAGGAAGGCAGGCAGGCGAGCAGTGGGGAGCCAGCAATCCTGGATTGTGAGAGGGCAGTCAGATATCCCTTGAAAGGTCCCAGATTGGAGAGGGTGCAGGCTGGGCTGAGAGACAACCCCTCCCTGTTTATTACATACCTTAATTTGTTTATTCATTTACCTGTTGATGGACATTTGGGTAATTTATAATTCTTTGGTTCTTATGAAATATTTTAGTAATATTCTCTTTCTTTGATTTTTTTATTATAGTACAATATATATTGAAGCACAGGCAATACACCGGACTGCTCAGGGGTGTCGAGGTCAGCGAGAAGGTGTGTCATCAGGCCCTTTGGCGCCGATCCCAACGCCGTAGTAGGAGGAACCTGTGGCCAGCAAGTGGTTCCTGACGCTGGCTCAGAGGTCCCAGTATCGAACATAGATGTCATAGCCACAGGACAGGAGTGTGAAAGGGGACATCAGGTCCAGCACCCCAGCCCCTGGGGGAAAGTCACTGCCCAGGTGTGTCATCAGCTGCCCACTGTTGAGGGCCCAGATTCTCAGGGGTGAGAAGTGCCCACAACAAGCTGTCCCAGTCACAAATGGGCTGATAGCAATGGACCAGACTCGATCTTCAGGCTGGATGGTGTGTAAGCACTGGTCAAGCCGGCCTGAGGCCAAAGACTATACCTTGGCTGTTCTGTCCCTGGAGCCACTCATGATGATGCCCCCTTTTTGCAATCCAAACAGTTCACCAGCTGTTGGCAATCGTCCCAGGTGGGTTGATGGGTACTTCCGGCACAGCAAACCCAGCTTTCCAGAATTAGCCAACATCACTCACTGGCCCACAGAGCAGAAAACCAGCATCAGCTGGTGTTTTTCAAACCAACTGAGAACCCTCATCCTCAGAGTGACAATTCAATAGAAGCGATGACTTCATGTTCCAAAGTTCGCACATACAGTATCACATGTTGGCTCCTCTAGTAGAACGTACTTCTCTGGACGAAGCGAGCGAGAAAGGAGCGTTCTGGTTCTTCCAGTTGTATACTTCCAGGTTGCCTTGTCTTCCCTGGGCATCACGGCAGTGCATCAGGGATTGCCACGCAAGGTTTAAAGATGATGTCATGTCAGGCGGGGCCTGGCCGCCGGGCTGCTAGGGGCTCGAATGGCAAGAGCACCGACAAAGGGGCAGTCCCTCTTTTTATACCCATTCTGCCTTCCCCTATTGGCTCATAGATGCTGACTCGGCAATCTCTAGTTGGTTCTCAGACAGCAAGGGACCAGCTAACCCAGGAGGTTCCTAGTAAGGCTGATTGACCTAGTTAGCCTAACGGACTCAGGAAGCCGTGGTTCAGGTATTGTGGTCTGGCCGAAGATAATAGGCTCACGATTGTAGTTAATCAGAGGCAGGTTCACACTTTTAACCCTGATTCTGAACCTTCCCCTCCCCCTTCTTTAATAGTTTGCAGGCCTGGCTTTAGGGGAGGAAGTGTCAAGCCTAGCCGTGAGGGGATTCCTCAGTAGTTCCCAATTACAATCACTACATATATAATAAAATTTGCCATTTTAAGCACTTTATTTTAAAAAAAATATTTTTATTGATTTTTCACAGAGAGGAAGGGAGAGGAATAGAGAGTTAGAAACATTGATGAGAGAGAAACATTCATCAGCTGCCTCTTGCACACCTCCTACTGGGGATGTGCCTGCAACCAAGGTACATGCCCTTGACTGAAATTGAACCTGGGACCTTTCAATCCACAGGCTGACACTCTATCCACTGAGCCAAACCGGTTTTGGCTAAGCACTTGAAATGTACAATTCAGTGGCATTCATTACATTTAAAATGTTGTGCCCCCATTACCAATATCTATTTCCAGAAAAACTGTCATCATCTCAAACAGAAACTCTTTCATTTTTCCTCCTCGCAGTCCCTGGTAACCTCTACTCTGCTGTCTGTCCCTATGAATTTGTCTATTCTAGACAACTGATGTGAGGGGTATCATACAATATTCATTTTACTTATCATGATGTGTTCAAGTTCACCCATGTTGTACATGCATCATAACTAGGTCATTTTTGATGAACTGAAAGCATTGTATTGTGAATAAGCACCACATTTTGTTAATCAAGTTGTCTGGCTTGCTTACACGTTTGGCTCTTGTGAATAATGCTGCAACAAACATTGATGTACAGATGTCTTCTTGAAGCCGTGTTTGTCATTCTTCTAGTATATTCCTAGGAGTGTAATCACAGGGCCATCTGTCTGTGAACATCCTTGTGCAGTCTTTGTATGCACATCTATTTTCATCTAGCACAAGTCAAGATGTAGAGGTGGAGCTGCTGGGTCACAGGGCAGGTATATGCTTACCTCCACAAAAAAGTGTCAATTTAAGTTTCATCAATCAGGCTGTTTTATGCTCCCACCAACTATGTGTGAAGTAACAGTTTCTCCACACCCTCATCAACATTGGGTGTGGTCTTCTCCACACCCTGCCCTTTATGTGCCAAGTGATCAGTGTGATTTTCAACATCTCACTCTTTTGCTTGACCAATCAACATATAAGTTGATTATATTAGTTTCAGGTATACAACATCATGATCTGATATTTGTATGTATTGTGAAATATTCACCACAATAAGTGTAGTTAACATTTATCAGCATACTAATATGTAGTCACACTTTTGTTTCCTTGTGATGTGAGCTTTTTTTTTTTAGCAATTACCAAATGTACAATATAGTACCATGAACTGTAATTACCATTACACCCTCAGGACTTACTTATAACTAGAAGTTTGTATCTTGACCACCTCCACCCACCACCAATCTGTTCTCTCTTTCTATGATTTTGTTTTTGTGTGTTTATCTCTGTGTTGTTTTTTTTTTTGTTGTTGTTGTTTTAGATTCCATGTGTGAGATCTTGTCTTTTTAATTGTAGTAATTGTGATGCCATCATCTTGTAGTTTTAATATAGAATTCCTTCATGACACTGAGCACTTTTTATTGGTCATCCTTATCTTCCGTTGTAAATTAACTGTTCAAATAGTGTGCCATTTGAAAAGTTGTATTGCTTTATTATTATGGATATAGTAGTTGCTACCATAAGGAGCCCATAGATAGACCCACATGTATACCATCAGTTGATTTCTGACCAAAGTACCAAAGCAATTCAACTGGAAAAAAATTCCCTCCTCTCCCCACAAATTGATCTGAAACAATGGAACCTCAACCCAGATCATTTGAGATGAATCATGGATCTAAATGTAAAAATTAAAAATGATAAAACTCCTAGAAGAGAACAAGAGGACATCTCCATGGCCTTGGAGAAAGCAGAGTTCCTGAAGAAGACATGGAAAGCAGTAACTTTCATGCAGGAACTCTGGGCCTGGGCTTAACTTGCCATGTGCCAGTCTACAGACCCCAATAGGAAGACAATGGGACCTGCCCTGGGGTTCTTCACATGGGACCCCTGAGCCTGGGTGGAAGCTTGTGACTAACTATGGGGACTGTGTCCTGTACCCTCAACACCCCAAGCAAGGACTTACTGGAATATCTGATCTGGTCTCACCACATACTCCACAGCAAAGAAAGACATGAGTCACCTTCCGGGGCCATTTCCCCATAATTAATGTGGTCTTCACACATTAGACCAAGGTCTCCACAAGTGCTCAGAGCAGGCCTCCTGTCATGAAGAGGCCTGATGACAGAAGTGGGGACATTGTCTGAGCTGACTGCAAGAGGGGTAGCAGCTTTGCCCTGGACAATTAGAGACAGGACCAGTGTGGAGTGGGGGAAAACTTGGGGCCTGACATCTGATGGACCTGGGTTCAGACCCTCAGACCTATCCTCTTAGAGCTGTGTGTCCTTGGGCCTCCCTGAACCCTGGTTTCCTTGTATGAGGTGAATCGAGTTTGATATCAATTGAGCATTTGGTCTGAGGGCTGTTTTAGGCATGGTGGGGGACCCTGGCTGTAGGGCCAGCCTTGCCCTCAAACAGTCCATGTAGAGGTGGAGACAACTGCAGTACCTCAGGCTCAGCTTTGCCCAAACAAGCTCCCTTTTCTAAATTTCCTGCTTCACCACCAGTCCCTCAGCCTCCCAGGCCCCAAATATTGCCAAACTTTTGCTTCTCTCTTCTATGTCCTGTATCCAATTAGCTACAAAGTCTTATCAACTCTTCCTTTAAAATGCCTTTTAGCAAGAAATCCTCCTGTAGCCAATACTGCTTTTGACAACCGGATTCTGATTTCTTTTTATTCTTCCCGGCAAAATCTCAACTTTGTTCAATGTGACAGCAAAAGGGACTCCATCCCTGTCTGCTCACAGAAGCAGAGTGGAGGCCCTGCAGGGGCTCAGGAAAGGCTGTGCTCTAGACAAGGAGGCTGCAGTGCAGTGAGGACTCAGCCTGGCTGGGCCTCCTGGACAGTGGCTGGGTGGGATCCTTAGCGATGACACTGAGGGGCCTGGGTGGGATGTGCTTCAGGGAGGGTCCTGACAGGTGCCTCTCCCATCTCGGCAGTTGGAGGTGAAAGACCCCAAAGGAGGTAGAAGTTTCGGTCTAGTCTCCCCACCCACTCAGCTCAGAAAGTTCTAGTCTGTATGTGTGGGGATGATAGAGAGCATGGAACCCCCTGAGGTACCGCTCCTCCCCCATCTTCTCCCCAAATTGGTGTTTGTGGTAAACCCTGTGACATGGAGAGGTGACCTATCAGAGAAGAAGGCCCGGTAAGGTCAGACTGCCAGCTCCCAGCCTCTATAAAACGGGGCGTGGGGGCTGCCTGGGCAGCTGCCCACTATGGCCTCCTGGGTCCTCCTGCTCCTTGCCTCGGTTCTCCTGGGCTCTCCAGGTAAGGACAGCCCCTCGGTGTGGATCCCCATGGCTCCCCGCCCCTCCCAGCTTTCTTGCCATCATCCATGGAGGCTTTTCCCTCAGAACCAGGTCCAGCTCAGCCTGTCAGTGACCTGGCCGATGGAGAGACATCCCGTGGAAAGGAGTGAGCCGGCTGGGACTCCAGCCCAATTCTGCTGTTTCTTCCCAGGTCTGCCCTTTTCTGGCGTGACCTCTGAGTGCTCCGACCTAGCAATGGCCCCCATGAGTGACGGAGAGCAGCTCTTCCCAGGTCTGGCCCAGGGGGATCCCCAGGTAACAGGTTCCTGCTCACCTTCACAGACACTCCTTTCTCTCCTCCATGGACAGTGCCAGGGGCAAGAGCTGGGGTCTCTAAGGAACAGGGAGGGGGAGGGGAGGTGTGAGCTGCTTTGGTTCACATCCAGGCCTGGTGGTGGGGGCTGCTAGGCCCCCCTCAAGAGGGCTCTCTGGGGTCTGACAGGAGACCAGAAGAGAGGCACATGGCAGAGGTGCTGTTCTGGGGCCTCTCAGAAGGGTGGGCAGAAGCTGGCCAGTCTGGTTCAGGCCCTTAAGACAGAAGATCGTAGATGAACTTGCTGGCCTGGGACTGTGTGGGAGACACCTCAAGGGCCTTCCTTTCCTGACAGGCTGACCTGCCGACCACAAGGGAGCAGATGGGCCTCCCCTGTTGGCTGTGCCAGAGGATAATCCAGCAGCTGTTGGACATGGTGGGGAAGCAGCCTGACAAGGTGAGGCTTGTGGGGCCTCAGCCTGCTGCTCAGGGAGTGGGGGCCTGGGCCAATCTCCCTTGGTTCCCAGCAGGGGATCCTGGGCCCCTCCAGCGTCTGTGGATGGACCTCAGAGAAACCCAGGGAAATCACAACACTCTGGGAGTGTGGATGTGGGAGGAGGAGGGGGCATGGTTTCGGGCAGTTCTCAGGGCAGAGCTTTGTGAGGCAGGTTCCAGGGCCCAAGTCAGCCCTGGTAAATTCCAGATCTGAAACTAGCTGTGTGGTCTGAGGAGTTACAAACTCCGGGCTCTGTTTTCTCATCTGTGGAATGGCTCACCATGGCCTTAATTATTCCCACCGGGCAAGTTGCCTACGTCCTTGCAGATGCAGAAGCAAGGAGATGTGCTTCGTCACCGACGGGCACTGAATAAATGCCTAACAAGAACCACGGTCTCCCTCTCCCTCCCACTCACTCACTCCTCCAACCCACTGAGCATCTTGGCACTGCCCGGCCCCCGCTCAGGCCTGGGTACGCAGATGTGTCTTTCTCCCCGGGGAGGGCAGTAGAAGATACTTTATAATTGAAGGTGCCAAGGTTTCAAGCTCTGATTGCCTCCTGACCTTCCCACACACCTCCTGTAGGTGGGGAGCCAGCCAGGCCCTGACCCAGGAAGCCACATGGGCAGAGCCTATAATGTGGGTCTGGCAGCCACGGACACCTTTCTCCACTCAGAAGCCAGGGAGCAGTGGCACAGGGGGCTGAGACCCTGGCAGGGCCAATGGCCTTCTCTCAAGAGTCCCTACTGGCCAGGCTTTGGCCAGAGCTGGGGCACTGGGAGTGGGAGCCGGGCCCTGTCTCTCCAGCCCCTGCTCCCATAGCCGCCTGGTGCCAGCTCCTCCCACCCAGCACTCCCACAGGGCCTGTAGGGGGGCAGAACTGGGCAGGCTCCTCTGGCTCCCGTGCCCCACCATGATGCTGCCACCATAGGACACTATCGCCAAGGCTGCGTCTCACGTGTGCAGCAAGGTGAAAGGCTTCCTGAGAGGCCTCTGCAAGCGCACCCTGAGGAAGTCCCTTCGGCGCATCACCACGGACATCATGGCTGGCAAAGAGCCCCGCGCTGTGTGTGTGGACATCCGCCTGTGCAAGGCTCGGGCAGGTGAGTGCAGGTGACAGCAGGGCTCGCTCCTGAGGGCCCCACACCGCCTTCCTCTTCAGGCGTGACAGGGCTAAACACACACACATAAAAACTTCATAAGCGTCTCATATGTGTCCCCATATGCTTTCTTGTTTGGACACATTACTTCCCTCACTTTCAAGATGGGCAAGTGTGGAGAAGTGGGGCAGGTGGGTTTTAGCTGGAAATGTTGGAGAAGCACTCATCAAGAGCTTTAGGAAATGCTCCTAAATCCTGGGACTTTTACCCCTGGCAATCCTCGCGTCAAGTCAGGTCTCCGCCTCTCCTCAGCTGTGTGACCCTGGGCAAGCAACATAACCTCTCTGGGCTCCAAGTTCCTCATCCTTGAAGGAGGGCGGTGAGGGAGGGTGGGGGGGATAATTTCTATTTCTGAGGTTGGAAGGAGGATGAATGAGGTAAAGAGTTTAACGCCAAGGAAATGCCCTGTGACTGAGATATTCCAGAGACATCAGAGCCCTAATCAACTCCAATCCCTAGTCCAGCCCAGATCTTTGGGAATGGGAGCCGAGGCCACACCCTTCCCGGGGGCCTGAGAGCTGGGCTGGGAAATCCTGCTGGGCAGGGAGGGCTCCCCCAAACCCTTCCCCAGCACTTTCCAGGCCCAGAGCGCAGGTGGGGCTGCAGGGGGCCTACCACTGGCCCTGACAGCTTCTCTAGCCCTCAGGGATGCTTTGGGCCTTGGTGCTGCAGACACAGGGGTCGCCCCTTAGTGTGTGGTCCCCCTTGCTTCCTGTCATTAGATCCCATGGCTTTTATCTTCAAGGCCCCACAATCCGCATGCATGGTCTCCTGAATGGCTTCCAGGATGTGGCTCTGGTGTGCTGAGCAGCGACAGGTGGTTCTGAGTCTTGTTTTCCGTAGACCCCACACACCCACAACTGGCTCTTTTATCCATTCTAGGTCTCCTGTTAGCCTCCGGCTCCACCATGGGGAGAAAGCACAAGAACTCCAGCCCTCGTTGGTGGCCCCTCCTTCCTTCCTAAATCCGGAGTCACCTCCCATCTCCTGCCCCTCCCTCCAGGAGAATAAAATGTGCACTCTTTCAGGCAGCTTCTTTTCCTTTGGTGGATTTGTAGGATTGGGGAAGGGAGGAAGGGGGTAGGGGTCGGAGGCATGTTGGGGTGACTCATCCATTCATTCAGTAAATGTGTGACCTGTGGCCCCCACACTGTCCTCCGTGCTAGGGATTAGTGGTAGACACAGCAACCTTAGCAGCTCTCACACATGTAATCATGAAACCCTGAGCCAGCACACACTAGAGCCACATGTTGCTACAGTGACTAGGGCCTATGGCAAGTGTACCCCAGAAGCTTTTAGAGCAGCAGAGTCACCAGCAGGGCCCAGGGAGAGTTCTGCTGGTCCTAAGGAGCAGAAACACCTTTCTCCTCTGGTCAGCCAGCTGCCTGCTGCTGCTGGGGAGCGTATTGTTTAGGATCCCTTTGGTTTCAGCAACAGAAGCTGTGGTTCACTCTGACTTAAATGAAAAGGTGATCTATCTGCTCAAACAATTAACATGTCCACAGAGAGCTTCCGGCACAGAACGACCCAGAAATGTGTGGCTATCCCAGAGCTCCTGCCCTGTGTCTGAGCCATCCTCTCGTTTCTTCCCACCTCCATGGAGTAACGCTGACCTCAGGCTACCTTCTTTCTGGATGGCAGACATGGCCATTCCCGGCCCAAATGTGCCATCTGGGCACACGTCATGGGGCTGGGGAGAGTCCCTTGGCAGCTCCTTGTCCAGGCTTCCTTGGAAGAGCCAGGAAGCGCCTTTCCCAGGAGCCCCGCCTATTTCTCTTCAGCAGAGGTCGTCAGCCCCTTGGGCTAGGCACCCCCTGGAACCCATCCCTCTTCCCAGGTGCATGGGGCACACTGAGCAGCATGGGACACATCAAGGCACACTCCTGGGCTGAGGTAGGCCCCATGTGGCTCTGACCATTTGGTTAAAATGGACATAGATATCTGGGAAGAGGTTGTAGCCAGAGAGGGGGATGTAGATCCTGGCCACACAAAGAGCAATGGTGCATCTGCACACACACACACACACACACACACACACACACGCCTTTTGCATGTATGATTATGTTATCATTGTATTAATTTGGCTTAACAAATGGCTAGATGGTGATGACATTTCGGGAGGTGGGGAAGACATCTGGATGGGTGAGTCTGGAGGGAATAATGAAGAATTCTGCTTTGTCCACTTGAAGCTCATCTAGCAGATATCTGAGTAGTGATGTCAAGCAGACCACTTAGATGGGGAGGAGCGAGGGGCCCAAGATGCACATTTGAAGTCCCAGAATTGGATGAGATGGCCTGGAGCAGTGAGTTCCAACCTTTCTATCCCATGGCATACATAAACAGTTACTAAAATTCTTCTGCACACCAAAAATATGTATATTTCTCTCAAAATAGGTATAACTTTGATTTATTCACATTAGACAGCTATATTGTGTTGGCTGTTTTTATTTTTTTTAAAATATGTTTTTATTGACTTCACTGAGAGGAAGAAAGAGGAAGGGAGAGATAAAGACATCAATGATGAGAGAGAATCATCAATGGGTTCTCTCCTGCACATCTCCCATTGACGCTCAACCAGTTAGCCACAGTGGCTGGGCTGCTTTTTCATTTGACCATCGAAGGGAAAAGAGGTCAGCACCCCAGACCTCACAGTCAGGTATTGCATGTTTTAAAGTTCTGCAGCACACAAGTTGAAAAACGCTGGCCTAGAGTGAGCGCAGATGGATAAAGCCAGTGTCTGAGGACAGAGCAGCCTGTCAACATGAGGACACGTGGGTGGTGGAGGAGGAAGAGCCAGCCAGGAGACTGTGAAGGAGGAGCCAGTGAGACAGGAGGGAAACAAGGTACAGAGCCAAGGTGCTAAGAGGACAAAATGTTTCAGGGACAAAGGCATGACCTACCATTTCCAGTGCTGCTGGGAGATGGACAGAGGACTGGCTACTGGCTCTGGGTGCCTTTGGGTCTTGGTGACCTTGATACAAGCCATTTCTATGGCTAGGAGGGGACAGCACTCCACTGGAGCGGGCATTGTGGAAGTGATGTCAGCATATATGCACAGCTTTGTTAAGGGTTTGCTGTAAATGGTTGGAGAGAAATGGGGCAGAGCTGGAGGTCACATGGAGTTCAGCGTGGGGTCTGGGTTTAAGGCGTTTGCAGGCTGCTGGTGCAGGACATCACTGGGAACAGTACAGGTAAGTCCTTGAGAAGGGAGAGGGTTGACCAGGGCACAAAGGAGGGTCAGCAAGAGCTTCTAACGGCGCGAGTATTAGGGGGTAGACTGACTTTTAGGGATAAAAGTAAGCAAAGCCAGCTTCTGGTTATTGCTCAGAAAGAAGCATGAGTATATTGGCCTCACAGTCCAGATTGCTATGAGGTGCCTGCTCATCCCCAGTCCCTTCTCAGTTCATTAACATCACATCTATCACCACGGGCAGCCCTTGGACGCCAAGTTGTGTCATGTGACCGACCTCCTTCCCTCCCGGCCATTTCATAGACCCTTGACCTAAGCTAGAGCAAATGGCTCCTGGGGATTTGGAATTTCCCCCATTTTAGTCCAAACCACCTTAGCCAGGTCCCTGCAACTGTCCCCTAGGGATCTTCAGATTTCCTTCTCTTCCATACCCCTTTCTCCACACAGTACCAAGGGCTCTTTTAAAAATGCAAACCACGCCTTAGTGTGCAGGGAGAACCCTTCAGCAACTTCTCAAGGAATTCTGGACCAAGTTCTGACTCTGTTAGAATCTGGTGACAGAATAGTAAGCCAATAAAATACAACACCTGTCTCATGCAAGCTACTATTAAAAAACAATTATAATATTGCCTTAAATGTACCCAGCACACTAAATCTCTGTTGGTAGAAGAAGTAAAAATTATCAATTTAATTAAACTGCATCCGCTAAGTAGTGCATGTCAGCTCAGTGCTGTGTGTGAATATGAATATGCTGAGTGTGAAGGTTTTTCTAAGGAAAAGCACTGTGCGATCCAGCTGCCTGATATCACGTGCTTTTTACTTGCACTACTTGTTTTACCAGGGAACACTATTTTTAAAAAATATTATTTTATTGATTTCAAAGGGGAAGAGAGAGATTTAGAAACATTGATTGGCTGCCCCATGCACACCCCCGAGTCTGCAATGCTCCTGACCGGAGGACCCTTCAGTTCCCAAGCCAACACTCTATCCACTGAGCCAAACTGGCAAAGGCAGGGAACACTATTTTACAAATTGTGGTAAAAAACCCATAACATAAATTTTACTATTGTAAATTGCTGGCTTGATCTCTAATCAGGGGCATGAGGGAGGGAGCCAATAGATGTTTCTGTCTCATTGATGTTTCTATCTCTCTATCCCTCTCCTTTCCTCTCTCTGAAATCAATAAAAATATATTTTAGAGACAAACAAACAAACAATGGCAAAAGACAATAGAGCAACCAGGCAGGAATTTGTGGAGCTTAGCAACTGGGTGGGTTTGAGAAAAAGCCAGGAGGGCCCTACCCAGAGCACTGCCACACAGGCCAAGTGTGGGCACACCTTGAGGTGCAACCTCAGAGGCTTCGCACTGCGAGGTGTGGGGGCCTTCACTGAAGTAGTCCAGCCAGTTCATAGGTCAGCGCTCAACCACTGACCCACACTAGCTGCCTGGCTGCAATATTGTTCTCAACAATGCCCCAGGACATACATGGCTTTATAGTGGAATCCAATAAAATCCTAGATTTTTGGTGGGGATAGTCCCTGAGGTCAGTGTTTGAGATTTGTTCTGACCCAAACAGGCTTTCTTACAGCTGTCTCTTTCCCCCCCGTCTCTGAAAAATTAGCCAGCCTACAGTTTAGCCCGAAGCTTCAATGAATCTACTCATCTCCCTCCAAATGCCTGTCGTCACTGCTTCCTCTGTTTTTGAGAGCACCTTGGAGCTTGAATCTCTCCACAGTGGGTTGCAAATGGAGTCAGTTTCTTAGGGAGGAGTTTGGCCTCCTCCTCCGTGGGGAAAGTCTCAGAGCCAAGGCCCTGGTGTTGTGGGCCAGGACAGAGGTGTGCTTCTATCTGGGTATCGCCTCCATTCTGGGAACTGAGTGCTCAGTGGGGTCAGGGAGGCAGCAGCCCAGGCCTCCTAGGCTTGCCTCTTCTGGTGGGAATTCCCTGACTATGAGCTGGGAAAAGAGGAAATTGTAGCACCAGTATTTTCAGCCACACCACACTTCGTACAGAGCCCCACGCCCACCAGTGGGGGCTGAGCAGCAGGAGAAAACCCTACCTCTCTGCTGACCTCACCTAGGACTTAGTTGTAGCAACAGTAGTTAGGGGCAGGATGATAGATATTCTCCTGGGAAAATAGCCTTCTATCCTATATATGTTCTTGTCTGCACATGTTTGAGCTGGAAAGAGGTGGGAAAGAGAAGGTGGCTCTTGGTTCAAATATCACACAGACTCTTGTGGTTCTTACTAAGTTTCAGTAGATTTTTTTTTGGAAAAATTATTTCTACATTTGGTTCATGTATTAGGTCAATTTCCTGAGAATTTAATTGTTGCTTTAAAAGTAATTTCCACCAGTTTCTCTGGGAATGGGTCCCTTGAGCATCTTATAGAGGCTCAGAACAGGCCTCTCTAAAACATGCCACATGAGTATGTGAATTATTTTGAGTTGAAGGCCGTGGTGATCTTTTAGGCTCATAAGAAACTTTTATCTCTCTCTTAAAGAATTTAAATTAGAAAGTTATCAAGGAGAAACCAAGATGGTGGCATAGGTGAACACCTAAGCTGCTGCATCACACAACAATTTCAGAACTACAACTAAAAGACAGAATGGACACCATCCAGAACCACATTGGAAATTTTACAACTAGAAGGAAAAAGAGGGGCTCACGGAAACTTACAGGAGCTGCAAAAAACTGAGGTATGGAGACACGCATGTAGAGAGAATGGGCGGCGCAGTGCCTGACTGGCTTCCTCTAGCGTGAGGGAAGGAGACAGAAACTCCTGACTGCACTGAACCCCATTTCTGGGTGAGACTCATACAGGGGGAGTCTGGACTATCATGGAAAGGGAGGAGTGCATGGAAACTTAGGGGGGCTGTGAAAGGCAGAGGTCTGGAGGTGCACATTCAAGTGCATGCAGAAAGGACTGACTGCTGATTGTGCCCCTGGCTTTCTCTAATGGGAGGAAGACAGAACCTCCCAACTGTGCTGAACTCCACTTCCGATTGCACTGAACCCCAGTTTCGGTGAGACCTTGGGGACCCAGACTCATATGGGTCCCCCGTAGTGCACAGAAACTCAGGGAAGCTGGAAAGGCAGATGTCTGAAGGCAGATGTCTGAAGGCACACGAGTGCAAATGTGAACAGAGAGGGCTGCAGCAATTATCAAGGGACACTGAGACCCAGGGGCCAAGTAGGGCAGAGCTGATGAGAAGCCAAGGCTGTCTGCTCAGCCCTGAGACTCCACCCCATCCAACCTGAACACAGTGGCTTTTGCAGTTGTGCAAGTCTTGTATTATAAGGCAACTCCAGCACAGAAGTTTTCCCAGCTGATCCTCACAACCAATTGGCTCGAAGGTCAATTCCCCCCAGTGATACCAACAATCAAGACTTAACTACAACAAGGCTGAACACACAGTCCATAAAGGGGTGCACCAAGAGAGTCTACCTCAGGTAACTGGGTAAACAGAGCTACTGGGCTATATAGGACAACTAGCACACAAAATTACCAACTCAGGGAAGCAGTAAAAATGTGAAGACAATGGAACAGATCACAAACCAAAGAAATGGAGAAAACAAATGACTGGATATAGAGTTCAAAAGCATGGTTATAAGGTTTTTCAAGAATTTCCTAGAAAAGGTGTATACATTTAGTGAGACCCAAGAGGAGATGAAAAAGGACCAATTAGAAATTAAACATACATTGACTGAAATAAAAAACAATATTATTCAGAGACCTAACAGCAGACTAGAGGAACACAAGAATCAAGTCAAAGATTTGAAATACAAAGAAGCAGAAAACACTCAACTGAAAAAACAAAAAGAAAAAAGAATAAAAAAATGTGAATATAGTGTAAGGAGCATCTGGGACAAACTTTAAGCATACCAACATCAGAATTATAGGGGTGCCAGAAAAAGAGAGAGCAAGATACTGAAAACCTACTTGAAGAAATAATTACTGAAAACTTCCCCCACCTGGTGAAATAAATAGACTTACAAGTCCAGGAAGCACACAGAACTCCAAACAAAAGGAATCCAAAGAGGACCACACCAAAACACATCATAATTAAAATACCAAGAGCAAAAGACAAAGAGAGAATATTAAAAGCAGCAAGAGAAAAACAGTTCATTACCTACAAGGGAGCACCCATACAACTGTCAGCTGATTTCTCAACAGAAATGATGCAGGCCAGATGGGAGTGGCAAGAAATATTCAAAGTGATGAATAGCAAGAACCTACAACCAAGATTACTCTACCCAGCAACGCTATCATTCAGAATTGAAGGGCAGATAAAGAGCTTCAAAGATAAGAAAAAGCTAAAGGAGTTCATCAACTCCAAACCAGTATTATATGAAATGCTGAAAGGTACTCTTTAAGAAGAGGAAGAAGAAGAAAAAGGTAAAGATAAAAATTATGAACAACAAATATCTATCAACAAGTGAATCTAAAAATCAAGTGAATTAAAAATTGAATAAAGAGAATGAACTGATGAATATAGTAATTGAATCAGGGGCATAGAAAGGGAGTGGACTGACAATTCTCAGGGGGAAAGGGGTGAGGGGGATGCAGGGAGAGACTGTACAAAAACCGTACATCTATGGATGAGGGCAATTGGGGTTTAGGGAAGGTAAGGGCAGAGGGAGTGGTGGGAGCCGGGTGGAGGGGAGGTATTGGGGGGGAAAGAGGAACAATTATAATAATCTGAACAATAAAGATTTATTTTAAAAAAAGAATTTAAATTAGGGGCCATGTCTATAAGAAAAGTTACACCGAAAGAACTTGTTGGGATCAGAGGCCTCTGTGGATTGGAACTAACACATCCAGAGGGAGGGGGCTGCTGACAGCTACAGGCTCAGCCATCCTGGCATGAATAAGCAGGAGCTATGCAGGACCAGAACCATGAGGAATCAGCCAATGAAAATGAACATCATCATCATCATCATCATTGTGGATTAACAAAATAAAAATAAAAATGAAAGCTAACTATTTTTTAAAAAATATTTTTATTGATTTCAAAGAGGAAGGAAGAAGGAGAGAGAGAAAAACATTAATGATGGAAGAGAATCATTGGTCAGCTGCCTCCTTCACGTTCCACACTGGGGATGGAGCCCCAAACCAGGGCATGTGCCCTGATAGGGAATTGAACCATGACCTCCTGGTTTGTAGGCTAATGCTCAACCAGTAAGTCACACTGTTGAGCTAACTCCTGTTGAGCATTCTTTATATGGCAGGTTCCATTTAAAGCGCTTTATAACATTATCTTATACAGTCCTCCTGAAAACCGAGATCCCTGTGTGGTTTCCGGGTGAGGAAATAGAGGCAGAGAGAGGGTACATAACATGGTCAAGGTCCACAGCTGGAAGTGGCAGATCTGGAATTACAGCCTAGGCTGTCTCTTGCCTCTCCTGCCACACAAAGGAGCAGGACTGTTTGCTAGCAGGGTGACAGGGGCAGGGGACAGGGACTCCCTTAGCCACATGATTTCCCCAACCTGCATGTCTTGTGGTTGCATTGCCTCAGGCTTCCACCATGGACCCACCGTCCTCCTCCAACACTTTTTCAGCCACGTCAAGTAGGTCTGTTTCTTGCCTCTGATTGAGACTTTTTAAAACAATTCTCACTTGAGGATATTTTTTCCATTGAGTTTTAGAGAGTGGAAGGGAGGGAGGAAGGGGAGACAGAGAGAAAGAAAAATATTGATGTGAAAGAGATACATCAAGTGGTTGCCTCTCACATGCATCCCGACAGGACCCAAGCCAGGGATCAAAACTGCAACCGAGGTACGTGCCCTTGCCCAGGAATTGAACCCACAACCATTCGGTCAGTGGGCCGATGCTCTGACCACTGAGCAACTGGTCAGGGTGAGACCCTTGTTTCTGTAGTCTGAGGCAGTGGGGATGTGCAGAGGGCTCATGTCCATTTATAAATTCCTATGGACCCCACAATAGGAAGGGGAAGGGCCCTGCAAAGCTGCTCAGCTCCTTGCCTTATTGCAGTACCTTCACTAAGTCCTCTCCTGCTTGCCCCCACAGCTAGAAGTGGCAGATCCGGGATTACAGCCCAGGCTATCTCTTGCTTCTCCTGCCACTCAAAGGAGCAGAACTGGTAGTGCTAGCAGGGTGACATTCATTTGGAGGTCTGGCAGATCTGATTGTGCCTACCCAGGAGAGTGGGGTGCTCAGTGGCCTGGCCTGATTTGGACAGACTTGCCTGAATGCTTGATGGTCCTTCACCAGTGTGCTTACAGGAGGGGCATTTTTCTTTGTTAAAGTTGTGGATTATTTTCCACAGTTTATATGTAGCTATCAAGTCCAAAGGTGCTTCCGGCCTGCAGCTGGCATGGGACATCTCCTGTGATGATTTTATTAGCAAGACTAGTGGCCTGGTGCACAAAATTCATGCAGTGTGTGTGTGTGTGTGTGTGTATGTGTGTGTGTGTGTGTGTGTGTGTGTCCCTCAGCCCAGCCTGCACCCTCTTCAATCTGGGACCCCTGGAAGATGTCCGACTGCTGGTTTAGGCTTGACTCCACAGGGATCAGGCCTAAATGGGCTGTCAGACATCCCTTTCACAATCTGGGACCACTGGCTCCTAACCACTCACCTGCCTGCCTGCCTGATCACCCCTAACCACTCTGCCTGCCTGACTGATCTCCCCCAACTGCCTCCCCTTCTGGTCTGCTCACACTCAAATGCCCCCCACTGCCAGCCTGCTTGCCCCCAACTACCCCCCTCTGCCGGCCTGCTCACATCTAACCTCCTCTGCTTCAGCCCTGCCACCATGGTTTTGTCTGGAGGACGTCCAGTCTCCTGGTTTAATTATCATATTATCCTTTTATTAATATAGATTATTAGTATAGATTCACTAAGACTCCAACTCAAAGTCAGTGGTACAGGTGCTGCCACCTACAGGAGGAAAATAACTGTTTCATCACAACTACATGAAAAGAAATTGTATGACAAACCTCAAAGCTCCTAATCTTTTTCTTGTTTCCCTCATATCAACTGGTATTAATATGGGTCAACTTTTTGTAAAAACAACTAGATACCAATAGGAAATGTTGCTTTATTTTTTAATTAATAGCTAATAAAATGTGTAATATTTATCTAGGGCTTCCTATGTGCTAAGCACTTTACATACATGATCACATTTATTCTCACCAAAATCTCATGAGCTAAATATTATTATCCCTATTTTACATACAGGGAATGTGAAATTCAGAAAGACTAAATAATTGCCTACTCCCAGAGTTCACTTTATTAAACATTAGGCTGTCTTGATTCACCTTTAACTTAACATTGGATCATTAGCATTTCATTATTTAACTAAATTAGCACACTTAAAAAAAGGCACACAAATCCTGAAAATATTTCAAGTGTATTTCATGATTAAACAAATAAGTAAATATATTATGGATAGTGAAAACCAGATTTTCACTGTTGAAAATAGAGTAACAAAAATGGAAGGGAGGAAGGTTATAATGCGCCCTATATATTGAATTAGAATCAGAAGAATTAGATATAGAAATATACACAGGTATGTATGTAGGTGTGTGTGCCTCAGACATATTTTCTAGCTTTGTCCTGTAAGAAGGACTAGAAATAATGACAACCCAAGTAGCTATGAGCATACTAGCTCCTAGATCTTAGCTTCTAAGTACCATTCTCTAATAAAAGGAAACAGAAAATCCTTGGAAAGATGGCTGATTTTAGAGCGGGAACAGGGAAAATGTAAATGAGGTTGGAAGATTTGCCATGCTAGCAGAAAGTGCTCAAAAGTGATGAGGACATTACAAAAGGACACAGAAGCCATATTAATGAGGTTCCAACTATGCAATAATTTGAATAACAAATAAATAAAGATAGCAATAGATTATAATTTATAGAATAGAGCAAAAATCCATAATTCCATATTGATACAAATAAGTAACTGCACAAATAGATAAATGAGAAAGAAAGGAAAGCTCTTCCTTACAGTGGAATCCCAGTAATAAATGTAGAAGGATGATGAAAATAGGAAATCACCATGTGGCTAACATCACAGTAATACTTGTTGCAAGCAAGAACCACCAATGGAGCGCTAAAATTATTGGGTGAAAAGTCTGATGAGGAACAAGATGTGTTCATAATCTTGAGCTATTTTCCCACCAGATGCTTCTTAGTTATAAAGGGGAATCTGTAGATGCCCTATCCCAGTGGTCAGCTTGCCTATCTCCAGGAATGCGATGTGTCACCTTCACAGCCTGCTGGTGGGAAGCATTGAGAAGAACATAGCATCCGTTTCATGATGTGCCTGCCTCAAAAGCATAACCTCAGTCTAATCCTGGAAAAACACGAGGTGCATCCAAAGAGAGGAGCATTCTATGAAGTAATTGGCTGCTGCTCTTCAGAAGTGTTATTATCATAAAAGACAAAGACTTGAAGGAACTGTCCCAGATGGAAGGAGACTAAGAGGCCTGACAACTCAATGCCATGTGTAAGCCTGAGTGGATCCTGGAGCAGAAGAACCTTGTGGGACAGTCAACAAAGTTGGAAAAAGATCTGGAGATAGTGTTGTATCCTGGTTTTTGTGTGTGTTTTGTTTTGTTTTGTTTTTAATATTTTTATTTCAGAGAAGAAGAGAGAGGGAGAAGAGAGAGAAACGTCAATGATGAGAGAGAATCACTGATTGGCTGCCTCCTCCACGCCACCTACTGGGGATGGAGCCTGCAACCCAGGCATGTACTTTGATCAGGAATGGAACTGTGACCTCCTGGTTCATAGGTCAACACTCAACCACAGAGCCACACCAGCCAGGCAATATCCTGGTTTTGATAATTATGTTTTTACATAAGATATTCACACTTGGGAAAGCTAGGTGAAGGGTATATATATATATATATATATATATATATATATATATATATATAATTCTTTTGCATTATTTTTGCAAGTGTAAATTATTTCAAAATGGAAAATTAAAAACAAATTTGTAATCAAATATACTTGGTTATATCTACTGATGAATGAGATTGTGCAAGGGGGTGGGGAGCTGGGTTATGGGGCACTGAAGAGGTAAGAAATGCCTTTATAAAGATATACCAAAGTATGTTAGGATTTCGATTGCCAAAAGTTTAAGATTCCCCCAGGCCAGAACCTAAGCTCTCTGATCTTCAGCCTCTGTCTGACCTCTACGTGTTATCAAAGCACAGAAGTAGAAAAAGGGAAGTATTTGTGCAAATATTGAGCAACACAGATGTAAATGTTCACTAGATGTTTCCGCCGAGTTGTAGAACTCACATCAGACTGACCGAACCCTCCATTCCAGTTCTGGAATGTTCTGACCCCAGTTCTTGGCTTCAGTTTCTTCATTTCACAGACATCCCCCAAGCTGCACCCCGTGTGTGGATCACAGGACTCACACTTCCTGTCTTCGCAAGGCTGGCCCTCGGGTGACACACTTAAGGAGGCTAAAGGAAGCAGGTCATATTTGCTGAGAGCTTAAAATAATAATGTTGAGGATAATGACAGCAGAGTGGTCATAAGCCAGGCAGCATTCCAAACACTCTCATGCTTAAACCAACCCTGGAGGAAGAGTGTGTTACTATACACACTTCGCTGAGAGGTGAGTGGCTTGGCCGGGGTCTTCCTGTCTCACATGCACAGCAAGTGACTGGTGGAGGCATGACCCCAAGCAGAGGGCCTTGGAGCCCATGTGCTGAGAAAGGAGAAGGTGCAAGGATGGGGTGTGGAGCTGGGCATGGGGCACGGAGTGCAAGGTTAACTGGGGTGAGTCCAAGCTCCTTTTGAGTTTGATGTAAATCCTTCTCACTGAGTCTAGGAACAGGGCCTCTGGGAGGGAGGTCACCCTGCACCCAGCTCTCATTTCCAGGACTGTCAGTGTAACTGGAAGGGGCTGGTGTGTGTACTTCCCGTGGCACCGGCTCCTTTTGTATTAGCAATTGAGCTCTTGGTCCTGTTAAGTGTCACTTGGAGACTCTAACTCATGGGGCTTCCTGATACTTCTCCTTCTGGGCAAAGTCACCCCTGACACCCAGGGTTCTGAGACCATTCCTCAGGGTGGGGGTAGGAGTCCTGAGTGGGACAAGCATCCCTTTTGGGGTATAGTATGCAATTTGAAGTCTAAATAGGAACAAACCTGAACAGCCACCCCCTCTCCCCTGAGTTCTCCTCCCTGAGAAGTGGATGTTAGAGAGGCCAGGGGCTGGGCCAGGGGCTCTGTCTGACCTTGGGATGTAACCTTGAGCAGGGCCCCACCCTCACAGGACTTTGGTGAACTCAGTTGTGAATGAGGGGTATGTGGTGATTTCTGGGTCTCTTCCAGCTCCTGTGTTTTGTGGTGTCAGGAGCAGGGGACAGGGCAGAAGGAAGCCAGGCCCGTTCCGGGCGGACGTGAAGGTGTTTGGTCTTGACTCCCTGGGAAGCGCTTGGTGGAGGTGTTAGGGTGGGGCTGTCAATGGTCTGGCCACACACAATTAGGGCTGAGGTGACTCAGAGTGAGCACGCCATGTGTTAAAATAAGAGTTGGCATTTCTGAGAAGGGAAGTCCAGGAGCCGGCCAGGATGGGGTGAGGTTGATAAGGAGCCCCGCATTGTTCTAGCTCTCCCTTGAGGCCCACGCCACATCCGAGAAGAGGAGAAGCCAGGCACTCGCAGGGCTGGGACAAAGTGGAGGCAGAGCTGAGGATGGGGACTTGGGGGCTGGCTGTCAGGGGCTGCGGCCGGAGGAGGCAGGGTGGTGCAGTGGTCAGGTGCGCTCTTGGAGCCAGGGCCCGGATAGCTGATTGCCCTGGCTTGTCACGTGATTGTGATTCTCACTCCAGCACCAGAGCAGGGTGGAATAGGGGCAATCAGAGGGAACCCTGAAGACCTACTAGGTGATTTGAAGCTACTGTATAAGCCCAGCAACCCTGGGCGGCTCTCACCCCCATTCTACCCCCACCCCAAAGGTCTGGGCAAGAGCCAAGGAAGGCAGCAGTGGGGTGAGGAGCTCTCCAGTTTAAGACTCTCAATCTTGAAAGATAAAGGCTGACAAGAATTCGAGGAAATCACTATTTACTTTCTTTAAAAGTGCTATACAGAAATGTGTCCTAGAATGTTCCCAGGCAGAGGACGCTGGGAGAGGCAAGGCCAGAGCCATGGGAGCCAGAGATGTGAGTGAGGACCCTGGGCTCGGACCACAGGCTCTGCAGAAACCACGCCTGGATTAGTGAAGAGGCTGTCTCTCCTCAAACTGCAGGAGACAGACCACAGGGTAGTGGGTGCCAGTCCTCTTTGGAGCTGGAAAGGAGCCAGAAAACAAGGGGTTCAGGATATGTGAGGGCAGGAAAGCTCAGTTTGAGGTGCCTATGGGGGCAGGGGACAATGGTGTCTCTCCTGGGTTGGCTGGTGGCAAGCAACAGAAATCTGTTATTGCTAGCTTACTAAAGAGGAAGTTAGGCAAGGGTCTCATGGAAGTGGAGGATACCCAGAGGATGAGGATGGGCACCGGGGACCTTGCAAGGAAAGCATCAAGTTCTGGGTTGCTGTCAGCCCTCCTCAGTAAGCTGTCTGGTCACCAGTCATAGTTTGTCTGCAGACCTGGTCTCCCAAGTGTGACTTTTGTTGCTGTGGCCTCTAGTGGCCTTGCTCCACGTGGCAACCACAGGCCCTGAGACTCATGACCTTCTAGATGAGCACAGGAAGTTGGCTTACCAGAGACCTGAGCCCTGGATTCCAGGGAGAGGGAGAGTGCTGGACTGGGCCAGGTCAGGTTCACTCCCTGACCAATGGCCCGGTGAGGTGGGAGACAGAAATGGCACAGGAACCCACCACTTCTGCACCCCAGAGTGGTGAACTACGGCAGTCAGCAAGCTCTGGGGCCAAGAGGCGGGCAGAACCAGGATTGCAGGATGGGGGCCAGGAAACCTCTGACGAAGTGGAGGCAGGACTGAGGATGTGGCCTGGGTGAGGAGAAGCCCAGCAGGGAGCTGGAGGGAAGTGGGGGTCTGGAACATGTTTCCATGCCCAGGAGCTGGACGTTTTGCTCAAAGATGAAAGAGTGGTTTGAACTTTTATGTTAGGACTAGAGGCCCAGAGCACGAAATTCGTGCATGGACAGGGTCCTCTAGGCCTGGATGGTGATCAGGGTCGATTGGGGCCTTTTGGTGCTGGCTGGGGCCTTCCTTCCCCAGGTGCTGGCTGCCAGCCAGGGCCTTCCTTCATTCTGTGCCACCCCCGGGTGGTCAGCACACGTCATAGTGAGCTATCAAACTCCTGGTCTCCCAGTGGAACTCCTGAGGGGAGACTTTGCACATTAGCCTTTTATATGTATAGATTGCCCTTGAAGAGAACCTAGTTTCTGACTGCCACTGAGATAGTAAACAGTTTTGATTTCTCTAGGACAGTGGTTCTCAACCTGTGGGTCAAGACCCCTTTTGGGGTTGAATGACACTTTCACAGGGGTCACCTAAGACCATTGGAAAATACAGGTATTTACATTATAATTCATAACAATAGCAAAATTACAGTTATGAAGTATGGTTGGGGATCACCACAACATGAGGAATTGTATTAAAGGGTTGCGGCATTAGAAAGGTTGAGAACCACTGCTCTGGGAGTTCGTTTTTGCTTAGGATAACGAGAGAGAGAGAGAGAGAGAGAGAGAGAGAGAGAGAGAGAGAGAGAGAGATAGGAAAGAGAGAGAGAGAGAGAGGAAAGAGAGAAGAGAAGTTAAGGAATGACACAATTTTCATGCCCTAGAAAGAAACCAGGGAAAAGGTCAAGAAGTGTGTGTGTGTGTGTGTGTGTGTGTAAACCTGGACCCTGGACCCACCCCAGGAGATTCTTGGGTGCATCTGAGGCTGAGGATCACTGGTTTCAGGAGAGACAACAGGTCATGACCTCCTTCTTCATCGGGGCTTTCCGATGTTTGGAGAATGAGGGTGAAAGTCAAGGTGGCAGAGCTATGGGCTCCAGGAACTCGCATCTGAGACCCTCACAGTGCAGAGGGGTGCTTTTGCTAGCCCCATTTCCATCTATGAGGCCAGCTGCCCCTTAGCAGGGCAGCTCTGACTTGTTTACCTTAGGTGTCAGGCAGTCTGTAGGCATTCACCAAGTGAGGAGGCTGACAGAACCTCCTGCCCCTCAGGGGCTTGTAACAGTGTTGAAAGATGGAGGCGGTGCTCACAGACCCACAATGAGTTGTACCCACTTGTAGGGTGACTGGCCATCCTGGTTTTCTGGGGTTTTCCCAGTTTAAGCACTGGAAATTCTGCATCTGAGAAAACCCTTCAGTCCTGAGCAAACTGGAGCAGTTGGTCATGCTGCACAGCAGCTTACCTCAGGGAGAGCATGTGGGAGAGATGCTAAGTCAAGGACCAACCAGCTGCTTCTAGCACCTCCGCAAGCCCCCGCACCCATGTCTTCCAAAGGCGTCTCTTATCAGGGTGTTCCAGGTCCTGCCTGGTTCTCAGCGCCGGGCTCTGCCCTATCTTGAAGAATGTTGACTTTTCTCACACCCACACATGCACATACACCAGCAAAAAAAAAAATAAAAAAAATCAGGTATTGTTTAAACTCAAAGTAGGTTATATTCTAGGAAAAGGTGGTATAAGTAAAAAAGATAAAAAATTGGATCCATTTTCCCACAGAAACAATACCATGATGAGAAGCATCAAGCAAGGGAAACAGTTCTATAAGAAGGTCTATCCTGGCCATGAAGACTTGCTCTAAACTCCAAGTTTCTAATTTTTAATTTTCTCTCTGAAGCAACATAGAGCAACACGGTTTCTTAGATAAATCAGATCCCAGATACCATGGCACGAACATGAATTATCTGTGCTCTAGATAATGCACGGTCCCTTAAAAGTGCATACACACCAAAGAAAAAAGACTAATTTGTAACCAGTCTCATGCAAAGTTATTTTATTTGTGAAAAAGTTTCCCTACTGAGGGTTCCCAAAGAGCAGTTAGAGCCACAGTTCTCTACTGTGGCCACAAGTTGGAACCGCTGGGGAACTGTAAAACCTGCTGAGGCCCAGGTCCCACCCTGCAGATGCTGAGAACTTGATAAGGTTTGGGTTCTGGTGAGTGGCAGCTGCTCTCAGGGCCAAAACCAGTGAGGCTTGCTGAGGGGGAGGGGAAATGGTGGGAAGGCTGCCTGAGGTCTGTGCTTACGGCCTAGGGTCTTGAGTGCTGGAACACTGAGCCAGACACTAATTGAAAAATGAAACCTTGATGGTCACTGTGCAGATGGGGAAATGGATCTAGAGTGATGAAGGGATGCATTCAAGTCCCTCGGTGTTAGAAGTAAAATTTAGAGCATGGGCATTCCAGCTCCTCTTACTGTACTCTTTTCAGATTTTGGTGCTTTAAAAATATGCCCACAAATTCCTTGACACTCTTCTCTTTTAAAAGTAGAGCTTAATTCCCTTCCCCTTGAGTATGGGCTGCCTCACTTACTCATTTCTAGTGAGTAGATGTTGGGGGGGATTTTTGGGTGTGACTTCTGGGACTAGATTATAGATTCTCTCACTCCTCTACACCCCAAAGCATATGACAAATCTGTCTTCCTGAATCTGAACCTCTCTAATGAAGAATGGATGTTACTTCAACTGAGCCCGTTTGGCTGAGTGGATAGAGCGTAGGACTGCAGACCAAAAGGTCCCAGTTTCAATTCCAGCCAAGGGCATGTGCTTTGGTTGTAGGCTCCTTCCTGGCCTGGACCCTGGTTGGGGCTCAAGCAGGAGGCAACCAATTGATGTATATCTGTCACATCGATGTTTCTCTCTATTTTCCCCTTTCCCTTCCACTCTCCCTAAAAAATCAATGGAAAAATATCCTTGGGTGAGGATTAACAACAACAAAAAGAATGGATGTTATGTCCACTTTTGCATACTCTAGAAAGAAAGACTGTCGTGCAAATGAGTAGAGTAGATAAGATTACTTAGAGATGTGTTAACTTCTGAGGAGAAAAAGTTGATATCAAGCTTCTAAGACATCCCTTTTTGAAACGCTACCACTAGCCCTACAGAATCAGAAAAGTTGCTCTTCCTTCCTTAAGACACCTGAGCGCCACCCACCGGAGAACTGTAATCCAAGTTCAAGTTCACAGTCACTGCAACACTCGGAGACCCTAGAGCTCTGCAGCATCGTGTGGGGCCTACATGCATAAAACCTTGACATCTTAACAAAGCATGGGGTGTCCAGGTTTTGGAGGTTGTCTGCTCCAGAATGTTCTACCAGCTTTTACTTGGACCTATTGGATGTCCTTTAAATACAAGCACTGTATTTCTCAAAAAAAATAAAAACTCCACCTTTCATTCTCTCCTGATTCTTTTTTTTTTTTTTAATATATTTTATTGACTTTTTACAGAGAGGAAGGGAGAGAGATAGGAAGTCAGAAACATTGATGAGAGAGAGACATCAATCAGCCGCCTCCTGCACGCCCCACAGTGGGGATGTGCCCACAAGCAAGGTACATGCCCCTGACCGGAATTGAACCTGGGACCCTTCAATCCGCAAGCCAATGCTCTATCCACTGAGTCAAACGGGTCTCGGCTCTCTCCTGATTCTTATATCTCCTTTGCTTGCTGTAATCTGATTAGTGGAAATGTACTAGGTGCCACCCTGTCCTGTCCCATTCAAAGGGACAACCACCTTTGTGGCTTCCTCCCCACCCCTCCACCACCAGCTGCCCGTGCTGCCCTGCTTACCTCACCTGCTCCAGCCATTCCTTCCTGTCTCTTCTCCTTCTTCCTCCCAGACCTGTGGGAGCTCCAAAAGAAGGGAATCTGGGAGCCTTGCTCAGAACAAGTGGCTGATGAAGCTGGTGGCTGGACCCCTCCTCCCCCATGCCTCCCCTGAGTCCTCAGCCTTCCTTGTTAGAGGAGGGAATGTTTGTGGGCGTGAAGACAGTGTTTGGGGTGGCCGGCCTTCTGAGAAGTTTGGTGGATGAGGCAGAGTAAGTATCCAGGGCCAGAGGTGAAAGTGGATGCCATGATTCATCAGCTGAGGCTATGCCTGGAGAAGCTAAACTGCTCTCCCAACACCAGGAAATCGTTTGCAGTACCCAGGGCAGAGAGTCCCCAAGAGCAAGTGCCATGTAGACGAGACTGTGGAGCTGGGTAAGGCATATCCTTCAGGTGGAAGGCTCTGCGGGGACAGGCATTGACTCTGGGAAGGGTTGCTATACCTGAATTCCGGTTCGTTGATAAATTCAACATGTGATCTTGGGAGAGACCTTTGACCTCCCTGAGCAACAATGTCCTGTCTGTGAGATGGGGCTAGGCCCACTATCTCCAACTCAGAAGTGTGGGGAGCCCAGCCGGTGTTGCTCAGTGGTTGAGCGATGACCTATGAATCAGGAGGTTATGGCTCCATTCCTTATCAGGGCACATGCCCAGGTTGCGGGCTTGACCTCCAGTGGAGGGCATGCAGCCGATCAATGATTTTCTCTCATCATTTATGTTTCTATCTTTCCCTCTTTCCTCCTCTCTGAAATCAATAAAAATATAGTTTAAAAAAAAGTGCTGTGCGAGGAGAAGGGTTGGAGGCCTGGGGGTCTTTGAGAACATGATGTGGTGTCTGTGCAGAGGCAGCTGGAAATCGGGCAGCTCCAGGCCAGAGCCAGAGATCCCAGTAGTGAGCTTGAGGGAAACTGGGACTAGAATCTCCCAGACTTCTCCATCTGTAGGGGACGGAAGTACTCCACCTTGACCTTGGGCTATTTCTAGAGAGCTGGCCAGGACACTCTCTCCATGACGGCAGCAGCTGGCTGCCTCCCCACTGGGGCTGGCTGCCCAGTCCCGATCCTCAGCCCTGGCTGGAGCTGCTCCAGACTGGGCTGTCACCTGGTGAGCTGATGGAGTGGAGGGAGCTCAGAACCCACACCTAGCCCTCTGGAGAAACCCCAGTATCTCAGAGGCATTAGCTCCTGAGAGGAATGAAAGACCTTGAGAGGACTTTGGCCCCTGGTGCCTAGAACGATCCAACCTGCAAAGTGAGGCTGATTGGTCAATTAGTCAGTGACATTTACTAGCCCCATCACCTCCACAATTTTACTTGTGCTTAATACATCATCCTTTGCAGACCTTCTCTCTCAGTCATTGTTCCATTCAACAAATATTCATTGAGGGGTAATGGGGACCCTACAGAGGAGAAGCCAGAGAGAGGGGATGGAAGCCGAGGGGTGTGTGCGCCACAGACAGCAAGAGGACATGGAACTTCCCAAAGGAGGCTGCTAAAGTGCATTCTGATGAGACAAAAAACTGACCCTGATGTGACATGTGCCATGTTTCCTCAGATGGGGGAAGAAAAAGCCCTGTTAGTGGGGGTGAGAAATTAATGGGAGGCCTGGAGGTATAGCGAATCCAGTGGCACCTGATTAGACCTGAATGATGTCCCAGGAGCTAGTCCTCCCCTTCACCCCCCATTCCTCGTCTCTCATCGGACAGGCCTTCTCTGGGAGGTAAGATGATGGCCTCAGCTTCAGTCCCATCTCCTTTGTGCAAGCTAGGAAGGGCATGCATTTCTGTATTGGGAACCCAGTAGAATTACCATTGCTTGCATTAGGCCATGCCACCTTCTTTGCCCAGACTAATCTCAGAACCAGAGTTGGGCGTTCTGGTTGTTCCAGCCTGGATTGTACTGCCCATGCCCCTAGAGCTAAAGGGGTTCTTTTGTCGAGGATTTAATCTCCAGGGAGCAGGTTCCCTAACTCATAGCATGAACTGACCCTAGAAGATGCCAACTCCCTGGGGCATAAAGTACATCCTGATCGCTGCTTTGAGTCAGAACCCCTGGAATGGGCTCCTTGTCTAAGTCACAGAGTTAACAACTCACAGAATTTAGTTTGAAAAAATTCAAAAGGCATAGAGGACATGTGAGGAAATGTAAATCTCTGTCTGTCCCACACCCAGTCTCCCCATGTTACCAGTTTCTAATGTATCATTTCGAAAATCTTTAGTGTTTATGTAAAAACAAGAGGCCTGACGCATGAAATTCATGCAAGGGACTTGCCCTCGCAGCCCTGGCTTTGTCCAGAAGGTTGTCCCACTGTTTAGCCATCCTGTATAATTAGCATATTATGCTTTAATTATTATAGATACAAATGTATGTCCTCTCTCTCTCTTCTTTCTATAAGTATTGTTTTCTATAAGTATTCTATAAGTATTGTTTTATTTTTCTTCCTTTCTATTTAACAACACTACTTGGTGACTGCTCCATCTCAGTACAAATATAGTTATCTTATTCTATTTGTTGTCTGCATAGTACATTGTTGGATGAATGTACCATACTTTATTTTAACTAATTTTCTGTTAAATTGGTTGCTTCCTGTCTTATGCTAGAAAATAATGTTATAATTATTACAACATAATACTCTAGAGTACTCTGGATCTGATGCTTCTGCACATACGTGTGTAGGTAGGATGTGAGGACTGATAGGCAGTTGACGGTCCTCTGCCTGAGACAAAACTTGGAGCTTCGCTGCTTGCTAGCGTTGCTAAAACACGTTCACTTCTAAGGAGCCCAGTCTTTCCTCTGAGGTCCATGTTCCAAATTCTCTGAGGGAGAATCTGATGGACTCAGCCTTAGCCAGTGTTGGCTGTCAATGGGGACAGGTTAGCCCTTGGAAATGGGTGCACTTGTCTTGGGGAGAGGTGTAGATGAATGAGAGGGTGCAGGGATGAGAACTCCATCACCATAAAACTAGGGAGAGAATGAGCACCCAGCCAAAAACAGCTCAGGTGAGAGATGTCAGCCCAGGTGAGAGATTCAGAAAATGGGACATTTATGATTGAAGCAAAAACTCGGTGATGGGGGAATGCAAAACTCCAACTGTGTACAGAGGAAGAAAGCCTTTAAAAAAAGTCAATGCTTCCATTTTTTGTGTGTGCACAGCATAGTGATTATAGTCAACAATACTCCATCATAAACTTCAAAGTTGCTAAGAGACTAGGTCTTAATTGTTTCCACCACAAAAAAGAATGATAATGATGGAACAGGATGGAGGTGTTAGATAACACTGCAGGGGGTAATCATATTGCAATATGTAAATGTTTCACATCAGCATCAGTACACCTTAAACGGACACAACATTTGTTATATGTCAATTATAATTCAATTTTTTAAAAAGTAAGTTGACTCACAGCCCAGAACCTCTGGTTGGTGTAGGGATTGGAGACCCTGGGTTCCTTAACTGTGGTGAGTTGAGTGGGGGAGAGGAGAGGGATGAATACAATAGGATTGGCTGAAAGTCTGCCTTTGATCCTGCAGAGTCCTACCCGGACCCCTTTCAGAAAGCAAAGCCTTTTCCTTTTCTCTGGAGAAAGTGAGCCAGAAGGACACGCCTGGGGATTCCAGGCAGGGCAGGGGCAGGGACCAGGCAAGGACTTGAAACTGGGACGATTAAATTAATGGAGGAAGTTGCCGCGTTCCCACTTACTAGCCCTGAAGGGAACTGCAGGTTTGACTAGCCCTGCACCCGCACACAGAGCTTCCAATGACTTAATCTTTGTAAACTGTGCAATGCCACATCTGCAGAGGAGGGCACCCGCTCTATCCGCACAGTCGCAAGAGCAACCCCCGGAGTAGGTGACAGGACAGAGCATCATGGGCACCACCAGGCCCCGGGGTCCCCTCTATGTGGCAGCCCCTCTTTTCAGCCCTGACCACTACCTGGGCCTTTGTCTTCCTCTCCCGCTTGCCTTTCTCTCTAGTTTAACACCCACTATATCTATTCCCATCGGAGCCACGTGTTGCTACGAACAGGAGTAGCAAGCTTAGCTGTTGCTTTGTGAAGAGCGCCCTCTGCACCCTGGATGGGAGCTGGGGGAGAGGAGGAAGGAGCAGCTGGGCCAAGTCCGTCTCAGCCTCCCCAAGAGTTGCTACTGCGAGACCCTTTGGAGAAGGCATGGGGTGAGGCCACAGTGAACCTTGACCTCAGGGCACCAGAGAGCGGGGATGGGTTTCCAGTAGATGTGGCCAGAGGACAACTGCTCACTGTGGCTGGCCCCCATCTCCCAGGAGCGGGTCAGAGCAGAGCCAGGAGGGGTGGGGGAGGGCAGGAAAATGAGGTCCCTCAGCTGAGCCTCTCCTGGAGGGAGAAGAGGAACTTTATCCACACATAGTTATGACCAGCGAGGTCCAGACAAGCCGCTGAGCTGGGGCCAGACTCCCTGGGCATCATTCTGTCCTCAGGTGAAACATGGTGTGAGCAAGGCAGTGAGCATCGTGTGATGGCAGCCTTCACTGTGCCTGTGTCCGGTTGGCACCCACTGTCCTCCACGCCAAGTGCCCAGCTCCCTTCCTCTCTCCTGTCCCAGTCACCCTGGGCTAAGCTCCTGCCTGGGAACACCTGCTTCCTGTTTTCCTCCCCACTCTGGCTTGCTGTGGAACATCCCCCCGCAGCTTTAGGTAAATGTGTGTGTGTGTCTGAAAATGCCTCTCCCTGCTCCCCAGTTGATTTGAGAGTTGGCTGGATTGATAAATCTAGATGGGAAATAATTTTCCTTGCAACATTGCTTCGTTGTCTTCTTGCTGTTAAGCAGTTTCTCAAACCTTTCTTACCCTCCCACCCCCACCTCCGGGACTCTGAAATGTCACAGTAGTGTGCCTTGGTGTAGGTCCATTTTTATCCATTTTTCTGGGCACATACAGGCCTTTTCCATCTGGAAATGTACATCATTCAGTTCCACATACTTTTTTTAAGTTGTTTCTTTTTTTTAATTAAATTTTTTATACATATCTCCCCATTGCCTCCTCTCCCTCTCAGCATAACCCAACCCCCCAGTGTCTATGTTCATTGGTTATGCTTATATGCATGCATACAAGTCCTTTGATTGATCTCTTATCTATCTCACCTCTCCTTAATCTTCCTGCTGTAATTTCACAGTCTGTTTGAAGCTTTACTGCCTCTGTATCTATCCTTTTGTTCATCAGTTTATAATGTTCTTTATTATCCACAAATGAGTGAGATCATGTGATGCTTCTCCTTCATTGACTGGCTTATTTCACTAAGCATAAGGCTCTCCAGTTCCAACCAGGTTGCTGCAAATGGTAAGAA
>PVJN01003026.1:0-108511 GCA_004026805.1 Lasiurus borealis | reverse complement strand
TACTGCCTCTGTATCTATCCTTTTGTTCATCAGTTTATAATGTTCTTTATTATCCACAAATGAGTGAGATCATGTGATGCTTCTCCTTCATTGACTGGCTTATTTCACTAAGTATAAGGTTCTCCAGTTCCAACCAGGTTGCTGCAAATGGTAAGAATTCCTTCTTTTTAATGGCAGCATAGAATTCCATTGTGTAGATATACCACAGTTTTCTGATCCACTCATCTGCTGACAAGCACCTAGGCTGTTTCCAAATTGTAGCTATTGTAAATTGTGCTGCTATGAATATAGGGGTGCATCAATCCTTTCTGATTGGTGTTTGTGATTTCTTTATGGTTCTTATAATTGTGGGGTAGTTGGTATTATGACATGTTCTATAGATGAAGAAACCAGACAGAGAATGAATTGACTTAGAGTAATCAAAATTGAATTATCACAGCTTCAGAAAGGTCAATTTTATTTTATTTTTTAACTGATAATTCTGGATACAAATGACATTTCAAATGTTTGCAGCAGCCTTTGAACAAAAACATGAAATCCTGATTTAATTTATATATTAATAGTATAAAGACTGGGTATAAGGTATAAGTGCATATATTAAGGAAAAAAATCAAGAATAATTGCACATGCAAGAAGTGGTAAAATCTACTCTAAGCACTTTAAATTTCCTTTCCTGGATTTTTAATTTTCAATGTAATATAATTTGAGCATAATTGCCTTAATATAACTTTTGAAAATCAGTGTTTTAATGTTTTCTATGCAATAAGAATTATCCTCGAAATACCAGTGGGAGAAAAGAAAAAATAATAAGAGAGCTATACATGCTTCAAAATTAAGTAATTTTGAAACCTTTAAATAGAGAGAGTGCAGGATTTATGATCCAAATTAAAACATTCTAGAGATTAAAAAGAGGCTTTAATAGAAATGATTGTGGCATATCAGATATAACCTGAGATTATTCTGAGCAAGATTGGATGTATGGTCAGTGAATACATTGTGTTCAATTGTCTCTCTCAAAATGCATATGTTGAAGAATTGAACCTCTATAGTTCAATACATGATTGTGTTTGGAGATAGAATCTTTAAAAAGAAAATTAATTGAAATGTGTTCATTACGGTGGGCTCTAACTCAGTATGACTAGTGTGCTGATAAAGGAAATCAGGGCAAAGATAACAGACAAAAAAGGACAACTATGTGAGGGCATAGTAGCAAGGTGGCTCTCTACAAACAGAGAAGAGAGGTCACAGGAGTAACCAAATTTGCCAACAACTTGATCTCAAACATCTAGCCTCCAGAATTGAGAGAAAATACAGTTCTGTTTCATAAGCCACTTGGTTTATGTAATTTATTACAACAGAGCTGACCAACTAATACAACATATCTGCCAGGAACCTCATTGCTTTGTTGACATCCCCAAATCTATAACAATAGTTGCTCTCAAACTTTGGAGAACAAAACAATCACTGGGAATGTAATTAAAATGCAGATTTCTAGGCTGCACTTCAGATCCACTGAATCAGAACATCTGATTATTGAAGAATTATCTGAAGTTAAGACCTGAAAATCTGATGTTTAATTTCAAAAAATTCTAGGGTCATCTACACAAAGAAGCACTCACCTTTAAAAGGAATTTTTTTTATAATTCCGAAAAGAACAATCCCAATATTTTTAACAGAGCTTAACTATTTTCTCTATTCAAACTTGAATTGTAATTATATGTATTCTAAATCTAGCTATGCTGGTTTTTCCAGGTTTAATGACATAACTGACTTATTACATTGTGAAACTATAAGGTATCCGATGTATTGATTTGATAGCCATATATGGCGAGACAATTACCACCGTAGCAATACCTAACACTTCCATCAGGTCACATAAAGCTATATTGATCTTGATTCTTAAAATTATGGTTTAAAAGTTATAAAACTAGTCTACTGTGTATAATTCTCAGTACACCAGTTCCTCGCTATATATATTCTAACAAGTTACTTAAACCCTCTGAATCTTTCATCTATTAAATGGGGGATAATAATAATTTCTGTCTTAATAATAATTTACCTTTATTAAAGGTAAATACATTAGTATTAGCAAAGGACTTTAAGCAATTCCTGTACAGAAAAAAAGAATCAGTAAGTATTAAAATCATCAAATATTATATATTTATCCTTTGCTGCTGCCATAATTTTAATATTGAAATAATCAGATTGATTTAACACTTGTTTTTCAGAAGTTCTCTCAGTTCAACTTTGCCAACCAGATTTATTTTTCTTTTCCTCAGAACACTGTCAAAATTCATGTCATTTCTCGCCCCTTCTACTGCTACTCAGATTTATGTTAGTATCTCAATAGTAACACATGTAAGTATATTTGGGCAAATTGCATGATGGCATCATAGATTACAAGATCAAAGAGTTTTGGAGCTGAAATAAATGGAAGAGTCATCTACTCTTCAGGATAAGTGATTTGCTCAAAGCCACATGCAATGCTCACACACCCAGGACTAGATCCCAGGTGTCCTGATTTATAATACACTGTTCTTTATTTTTAGAGCATCATATAATTTATTGTTCAAATAGGATACTTTGTAGAGTGAATGAGAACACTATTAAAAACACAGTGGAAACACAGTAAAAACATTATGATATTCTGAGGACAATCAAGATTATTGCAACTGACTCAATGTTTCCCCCAAAATTCATGTTGAAATTCTAACACCTAATGTGATGATATTGGGAAATTTTAGACTTACCAAGCCTCGATATGAACCAATTACATAAAGCAATTCTTTAAAATGACTCTTTCTGTGTATGTGCACACCCTATTGGTTTTGTTTCTCTGAGGAACCCTCATTAATAAATCTGGCTAATGTGAGTACCTCAGGAACTAAAAGAAGGGCATGAGGAACTGGGTCTTAGATCTCTGTGGAAGCTAATGTCACTTCAGCTCAGAGTATGGGTACTGTAACTGGGGCTGAGGACTCTGGGGAGCAGATCTCATTAGATTGGTTCCCCACCTATCCCTGGTATCTCTGAGGGACACATTAAGGCTGGTTCTGGAAATAACTAAACAAGCTTAAGATGTAAACCAACTGCTGAGTGAGTGAAACACCATCTGCTAGGATGATACTGACAAGAACAAGATAATTCTTTCTGTCTTTCCATCTCCCTTCAGTGTCACCCAGAACCAGCTAACAAAGAGGATTCAGAATTTCAGATTCAGAATCTCCAAGCAAAAAGATATAGGAGTGGGTTTGGTGCACAATCCATCATCAGTCAAAAAGTAGCAATTTTATGCTTCCATGAAACTAGTCGCAAATATATTTCACATAAACACAATAACACCATTCACCTTCTAAAAAAGAAAGGTTCAAAATCTAGATCATCATATATCCATCTCTATGACAGATCATGCCTCCTTAGTGATGCTCATTACTCCTCTGTACTACCTGAATATTCTGTCAACTAAAGACTAAATCTTGAAGTAAATCACTGTTACCATGCCTTAAATAAAATGGTAAATAAAATGAGGGCAATAAAATAAAGTGAATATATCTACATACATACATATATATTCACATACCCAAATATATAATAAAACTAGAGACCCAGTACACAAAATTCATGCATGGGGGTAGGGAGTGTCCCTCAGACCAGCCTACACCCTCTCCAATTAGGAACTTCTTGAGGGATGTCTGAGTGCCCATTTAAACAGGTAGCCAATATCCTTCTCAAAATCCAGGACTGCTGGCTCCCAACCACTCGCTTGTTTGCCTTCCTGATTGCCCCTAACCACTTCTGCCTGCCAGCCTGATCACCCCCTATCATACCCCTGTCAGCCTGATTGATGCCTAACTGCACTCTCCTGTAGGCTTGGTTGCCCCTAACTGTTCTCCCCTGATCACCCACAACTACCCTCCCCTGCTAGCCATCTTGTGGCAGCCATCTTTGACTACACAGGGGTAGCCATCTTGTGTGTTGGAGTGATGTCACTCCATCTTCCATTCCTAGATTCCCATACCCATACATTCTAGATATAAAAGAAAATAATATATTGGCCACTGATTCATAACATATTCTCCATCCTTTAAAATAAAATCTCACATACCCTTCTTAAGGGTATGATCTCTAAAATGCCCTGTAATTTGGTTTTCAATAGACCATTCCATCATTCTATCAGATTATCTGCTTTCTATTGGTGGAATGAATGAATAAGAAGAGATAATCCCACGAGTCCATTGGTATACTTGTTTTGGCATTAAATAAGTAGCTTAAGTGATATCTTAAGAATAAACTAAAGGTAAGTAAATCATAGATTCTGATTCTATTACAAGCATTTTGAGCAGAGAAGGCATATTCCAGGATGCAATTCTATTCCAGTAAAGGCACATGACTGTAATCACTCAACAATGAGGTGCCTGGCGCCCCCCACCGCCACCACCGCCCCTTTGAGAAAGGTGTCAGGCTAGAGCTTCTATTCACCCCTGCTTTTGATAGAGTTAGGCATTCAGCAGTGGTGGTAGACAAAAACACTGTGAGCTTTAAGAGGGAAAAAAAAGACAAATGCAAACTTAAAGATGGCTGTCAAGAAAGCTTTGTGAAGGAGTTGGAATTGAGCTGGCCATCAGTGGAGGTAATAAAGTTAAAGGAAGGAAAAGGATATTCCAAGAAATCATGGAAGTGAAAGATCTTAAGAAATGGTAAAGACAGGAATCAGTCTAGCAGATAGAGCACCAGTCAGGAAACACAGCTATCGGATTATAATTAGCTATGTATGTGAAATGTAGTGAAGGATAAATGTTTGGATTCTGAATTACCCTCCATGCTTTCGAACTGTATCCTTCTACTTAGCACCTGTGTAACCTCTTGAGGGTATTTCTTGATCCATACAAACCAACAAAATATACTATTCCAAGTTCTACTCAATGAGCAGATTTCTCTTTACCATTGATTTTTCAGCAACAGTCTTAAATTTATAGTTAGTCCTCTTAGAATAATATACCTAAGTACCTTAGTTTTCTCATTTGTGAAAAAAAGATAACAGTATTTATGTCACAGAGCTGTTATATTGATTAAAGAATTCAACATATATATAAAACACTTAAAATAGTTGTTGGGATATAGTAAATGCTATAAAAGTGTTTTTAAATTATGATTTAAATTTATGAGTCACTTTAGAGTGAAGGGGTGATTACACTAGAAGTGCTTTCTCAATAAAACTGTTGAATTTAGTGTTTTAAACAATAAAACAGCATGTTGAACTATCTATTTTCTGTTGCTTTATATTACGTATTTCATAAGTCACAGCCTGGCTTTGTGACATGCCTGTGAAGCTGTAATATTCCACATCATCATTGTCCTAGAAAATTGAAAATGCTGGCCAATGTGGAAGTCATTCTCGAAGTACAGCAGTATAAAGTAGTGAAGCAAACAAATTAGTCAGGGTTCAATACTCCCTTTTCTATCCAGGAGTTCTTCCGAAAACATTCCTTTCTGGATAAGAAAGTGGTCCTCTGTCTTATTGTAACCCCTGATAGAATGTACATCAAGATAATAAGGCAACTGTCTTGTAAGCCTGTTGGACAGCTTCCTGACTTTGTGCTATACAGGTTGACAAACCAGTGCTCCTGAGAACATGGCTGATAGAATCAGTAAATTATTATCTGGGCAGAGGAAGTCATAAAAGTTCATGTCCCTGACAAGTAATTGTACAGTGATGGTTGGATACACTGCGATGGAAAAACGGAAGGGAAATCCATCTTCACCATCAGTCTTGAAAGCAAGACCTTTATTCCCTTTATTTTTTCCTCACCATAGGAAATACTAGGGAAGAACTCATTTCCTCCCCAGATCTATTTTGAACATTTCTGTTTAATTGAAAATTCTTTCCTATAATGAATTAAAATTATTTCCTCTCAAATTAGCTCTCTCCTTGTTTTTATTTATTAATTCCTTTGGACTCTTGCCACTTATTATTACTCCCTTTCCAACATGGAATTGTATTTATTTGGTGGAGAACACTCCTTCAGAAAAGAAACAAAATTCCTTTAGCATCAAAATTAGCTAATTATATTACAGTATATTATAATTATTATTTTGGATTAGCCTGAGAACCATCTATAGAAGGCTACTTTATAAGCAACCCAAACCAATTCTGGTTAGCTAAGAGCAAAAAAAAAAGGGGGGGGGATTTACTGGAATACTATTCCCTAGTTCACAGAATTAAAGCAAAGGTTACATACATAGACCTCAAGTAGAGCAAGAGCCAGGAAAGCACTGAGGCTGGAGGGAAAATTATTCAGGCAGCAAGCATCATGATTGACTATTGCTTTTTTTCCCATCACTCCTATCCAAATTCAAATTCTAGGGAAAATTCACCTCGCAGGTGAACAAGACTTAGATGCCTACCTCTAGGCCACGAGACAGCAGCACACATGACTACAACAGTAGGAGGGCAGTAGTTGTCCAAAGGAAAACCAAAATTCTGTTCCTGAGGAGAAAGGAAATTGAATTCTAGGCAAACAATCTTAATAGAGACCCACTAAAGGATGTGCTGATATTCATTGTGCACAGTCTAAATTCATTTGGAAAAAGGAAATTTCACTTTACATAGCTTACTAAATATAGTATAAAAATCCCAGATTTAAACGTTTTTGTATTATTCTTTTTCGTGTAATTAAAGTAAGAAGATGATACCCTTAGTAGCTATGGTAGAAAAAAATAATGTCCCCTAACAATGTACATGTCCAAATTCCCAAAACCCATAAATATGTTACCTTATACAATAAAGCGGGGTTTGAATATACAATTACATTGAGGATCTTGATCTGGGGAGATTAACTTGGATTATCTAGTTGGACCTATAATCACAAGGTACAAGGTCCTTATAAGAGGGAGGCAGGAGGGTCAGAATCAGAAGAGATGACAATGGAAGCCAAAGTCAGAGTAATGTGTGACCATAAGCTAAGGAATGTATGCAGCTCTTAAAAGCTAGAAAAAGAAAAGAAAAAAAAAAGAGTTATCTCCTCGAGCCTCCTAAAGAGACATTGCCTTGTAAACCAATTTTAGATTTCTGGGATCCAGAACTAAAAACACAGTAAATTTGTGCAATATGGTACTCATTAAATCTGTGAATTTTGAATCAGGACACTAGCAGAGTTGCTTATTCTGGTACTGTCTCATAGCCACTGCCTTTTAGGTAACTTAGTTTCCCTTTTGTGTGATAAGTTAACCTTCAGTTCATAATTATTTACCTTATTCTTTTCTGTTTATATCTGGGAACTAAAAACTGCTTTGTAGCTAGTATAATTTCTTAGAAGAAACGGAAGCATATGATTTCACCATTTCCATTTCTGTTGGTTATTATAACAATTCTGAGGTATACCATATTCCACAATGCAGAATGGACCACTTTCATCCCCAGCAGTTACTACTCCCTTTTGATCACATGTTGTATGTCTCACCATTCTACCCATTTCTTCACCATGTTGTGTCTTCTACTATAGCATGCTACAAAACCACATAAATACAAAACCAAAAATCTAGAGATAAAATTAAAGGGATAAGTATATTAAACATTTTAAACTAAACATTCAATCTCCTAGAATAATATTACATAGTGCATTTTATGTTTTAATGGTTCACCAATAATATTACTGTCGAAGCAGGCATTATAATTAGTGCATATTTTCTCATATTAAGAAGCAAATTCTTAGAGATTAAGCTACTTGTAGCTGTCTTAATATTGTACAGAGAAAACATTTATTTTTATCAGAAAGAGTGATCTTCTAAAACTTGGCTACATCTAGTATTTCAAGATTTTGTGGAGCAAACCAATAATTCCGTGCCTATATCATATTCATAATAAGGGAAGCAACACAAGTTACTGAATAAAACACTATATGATTAATTGCTGGGTACATCAGTTGAAATAATATGCATAAAGAAAATTACAGACTGATCAAGAGAACTTGCTTCTCCGGAAAGGCTTTATGTAGACAGGACACAAGTTGGACTTAAAATTATGTACTGGATGAAGTTAGATGTAGAAAAGGAGAGAAGACATTCTAAGAATAAACAACAAGAGTTGACACACAGAAGAAAACCTAAGTACAGCACTGGGATGAATGTATAATATGGAGAAATAGCAAAAAATAAGAATAAACTACAGGGAAGTCTACAGTTAAGCAGTTAGTATCAGTTATACAAGCAAGTGATCCAAGCATTAATAAAGCAGTGCCTAGCATAACAGATTAAAGATTGTAAAAGCCCAAAGCTAGAAATACCATGTCTAGTGTGAATGAAAAGCAAGGTCTTAACCCTGGTGCCATCTGACCCATTCAAGGGCTCTATAACATGCAATATATGAAGTTTCTGTATCTATGTTATGATGCTTAAGTATTATAAATGACCTCTTAGGGTGATAAAAATAATAATTTGCAGGGTTATTTCTATCACATGACTGTGTACATTTCTTAAGGGTGTATTTTAATAAAAATGATCTACAGAAATCTATTTCTCCTTAGAATGAACCTCACTTTGATGTCAACTCCACAAAAACACTTTACAAAGGAGGCAATGAGCCAAGTGACGTTTACTAATTTAGAGACTACTCACTTATGGCAAAAGCATGAGATGTCATGGTCTTGGACAGAGCCAGGTAGACTGAACAGATTAACTCTCAAACAAAAGCAACAACAATGAAAGCACATAAAAATTTTACTTCACTCACTTTAATGGTCTTCTGAAAAATGAGTTGAACTTCAACTGAAAGATTAGATAAAATGTGGAAAACTGATTTAACAGAAACGGGGTGGAGAGGAGATTAAAAAGATTTTACTTCTGGAAATAGTCAACTATATTTGCACTCGTCCTTAAACATAGCTATAATTTTGTCTTTAAATCTCCTCTGCTGCCTTTAAATTATTCCTTGTCTTGAATGCTCATCTATCAAGTAAGTTGCTATCTAGATGCAAAGAACCATGAATATAAGTCTCAGCATGTGGTAAGGTCAGGGACAGCAGGGTTTGAAAATATGCCTATTGAAGTGGACAGGACATTTCCTTGTGGAGGATATACATGCTGAAACTAAAGTCAAAGCTAATATAAAAAAGAAAAGTCCTGACAAATGAGGGTGAGTCCTGACTATGTGACTGAAAGGTAGTCCTGAAATAAATGTTTGCAGAGAGCAAAGACTGAAATCCGGGGTCTAAGGAATGAAGAATAAGATAAAAAGAAGATAGAGAAGAAAGGAGACCAGAGAAATGGTCAAAGGCAAATACTGCAGGTCACAGCTTCTTTCTGGGTCCTGCTTGCACAGACTATGTGGATAAGGTAATTGAGTTTAAAGATATAGGGTCTGCTAAGATCATCCTGAAGTACCACGTAGGAGTGTTGGACTCCTGGCTATAGCTTCCCAAATATATGCTATTTTAACAAGCTCCAGCTAAAGATACTTTAGAATGATCTTTTCATAGGCAGATAGTCCTCAGGTTACTATTTTAAAATATGCTACACACAGTGAATTATAAAAGTCAACACTCTTATAAAATATTTCCTGTGTTTCCTCATTTTCCATTTCACCACAAAATTTAACATTTATAAAGAACACAACATTCTTAAATCTTAGGAAATAGTCCCTAAAAGCCACAAAGATTATAATGATCTCTTAGCTCTTAAGACTCCATGAAAATTTCTTACTATCACCAAATAAATATTAGTATATAAGAAATATATATTTGAGTATGACCTTCCAAATACAAAGTTATATTACCTCAGCTCTTTTGGTTATGAGGGATTCCTGGGCAAAGGTCATTTAAGAAGCCTAAAAATTAAGCACATATCTGTATATATAAAAGGCTAATATGCTAAGTGTCCAACCGTCCAACCAATTTCTATGACGCACACTGACCCCCAGAGGAGAGATGCTCAACACAGGCACTACAGAGCTGTAGCAACTTGGCAGCAGTGATTCTCGGGTGATGCACCCCACAACCAGAGAAGAGAGAGCCTGATTCCTTATGGGGCTGTGCGATTCCACCTTCAACCATGGGTTATGTTGTTGCCAGGCACTGTTGGCCCCTAATAAGGTTTACTGCATAATTGTGTTTGTGTTCCATACACTGTATTACAGCAACCCCTCAGGGGATGTCAAAGAGCCTGTTCTGGCGTGATCCATATAGGCCGGGCTGAGGAACCCCACCTGCTGGAGGGAACCGGCTCACACTACAGACACCACGGAGGGACCACAGGAGGTTGGCTTCAGGGTATGTCTGGCCCATCTCATCCAGTCCCAACCCACTGGCTACCTTTTAATTAATTTCCTTTCAATGTGCACAAATCTGAGCACTGGGTCACTAGTTAAGTATGAGACTGAAATACTAAGAGGAAAATGTGGATTATGTTTCTCAGCATGCTCACCATACAATAAAAAGAAAGAATGCATAATGTGCAAAGTTGTATTAATGAAACATTTACCACGCCATATATGTGGTATTAATTATCTAGCTCAAATACTGTGACCAGATATAATTTGCACATCATCCAAATAGCTTTGTGGCTATAATCTGCTTTGAAAAAGTACAAAAAGCAACAGCATATAAAAGATACAACTTCTATCAGCTACCTCCTTTGTCTTTTGTTAGAGCACACACAAGTAGGGAAAATCAGAAGGTCCTACTGAAATTTTTCTTGAGGACACATACTTGCCAGATGAGCCACAATGCATTTAGTTATTGAAAATTTAGGCCAATAAATTTTAGTAAAAAGGAAGATTAGTAAAAAGAAAACTGTGAACCAAACTGCTTTCATCAGGCCATAAAGATTAAAATTTACAAAGGGAAAGAGGAAGATAAATGAAAGGAAAAGAAATGAAAGACAATGTCATGGCCACTGGAAATTTAAAGGTGGTCTTTCATATGCCTACTTTTCTATCTCCAGCTACATTCTCCTTAGTTTTGCACCCTTATATTTGAAATATCTTCCTCTATCTTCCAACTACTTATCAGAATTCTACCTCAAGGCTCCAAATATTATAAATATTATTATAAAACTCATTTTTAGTCTGTGAGTTTTACAAACACACACACACACACACACACACACTGAGTGGCCAGATTAGTGTGCATTCAGAGATCATAATAATCTGGCCACTCAGTGTATATAAGATATAATTACATAAAGGACATAGCTCCTGTGAAAAGTAAATCATTTCTAAATTTCACTCATTGAAATGTCACTGAAAAAAATACAGTAGGCAATTATAATTCTTACAGAAATCATAAAAAATATTAAGATGTTATAATTAAATTCTTGAAAAATTCAGAATTGTTTAAACTTATGATAAATTCAGCTATTTAAGTGGTAGGTTAAAAGACTCTGCTTTTAAAATTCCATATCTAAAACTTCCAGAGAATTGATATAATAAATTTCATTCAGTCATTAAAAATACATAATCAGAAGAAATGAACTATAATGAGGTGACATTTAGAAATGCTTAAAAACAATTTTCCCATTTGTCCTCTGCATGATCTTAGGTAAAAATAAAGTGCATATTCAAAGAAGATTGATAATGCATTGCAATGTTCTTCCCTTTCCAGATAAATTTTAGGATGTACATTTTTTTGACAAGTTTTCTTTTAAAAGTAAACTACAGTCATTATTTTATTTATAGCTATCACACACTTCATAAAAATTATAAAATCTAATAAACAATGACTTAAATTTATGCTTCTGAGACTTGAATGTGTACATGCTTCAAAGGGGTGTAGTATTACAAATGCAGGCAGGTATTGATTCAGTAGCTCCCAGATGATGCTGAACATTCATTGAGTAGCAAGGTTTAAATAATACTATGCAATACTGGCTGCTAACACATAGACAAAAAACACACCCACATGAAATCATGGTTTAGCTTAATATTTTATAACCAGAGGCCTGGCGCACAAAAATTAATGCACTAAGCGGGGAGTCCCTCAGCCGGGCCTGCCCCTCTCACAGTCTAGGAGCCCTCAGGGGATGTGCTACGGACAGCTTAGACCCGCTCCCCATGGGGAGGGAAGTAGCCTAAGATGCAGTCTGGCTTCCCTCTGTGGGAGGCAACCAGGCCGATCAGGGGATGGCGCTGCCCCCATCACCTTGCTGCTGCTGCTGGCCCTTTAAGCTGCCTGTGGGTGCCTGCCCTTGGCCCTCACAGCCACTGTGGCTTTGTCCGGAAGGATATCTGGCTGTCTGGTCTAATTAGCATATTACATTTTTGTTATCATATATTTTGTCCCCTGTACCTTTTAGAAATTAACAAAAAAAAATTCTTTGGAGCTGAATATGGAGATATCAGAAATATATTAGACTGTTTGAAACTTTTAAATGTTAATCCTTTTATAGAGCAATGCTGTTCCACATTCAGAAAACCAATTCCAGCCGAGACCGGTTTGGCTCAGTGGACAGAGTGTCGGCTTGCGGACTGAGAGGTCCCAGGTTCGAGTCCGGTCAGGGGCATGTACCTTGGTTGCGGACACATCTCCACTGTGGGGCGTGCAGGAGGCAGCTGATCGATGTCTCTCTCTCATCGATGTTTCTGACTTTCTATCTCTCTCCCTTCCTCTCTATAAAAAATAAATAAAATATATTTAAAAAAAAAAGAAAACCAATTCCAGATTTAAGCAATATTCTTTGTATTCTTCAGCAGTCCTAAGTTCTGTCCACATCCATGATATATGATTTTAGCGAGATATAATTAACATAAATTTTATTAGTTTATTGTATAACATGTTGATTTAGTTGTATAACATTATGATATTGCAAAATGATCACCATAAGTCTAGGTAATATTCATTACCACACATAGTTATAAATTTTTTTCTTATGATGAGAACTTTTAAGATCTACTCTCTTAGCAACTTTTGAATATACAATTCTATATAATAAAAGGCTAATATGCAAACTGAACTGTGGAACAACCATTCGCTTATACATGCACTGACCACGAGAGGGCAGACACTCAATGCAGGAGCTTCCCACTGGTGGCCAGTGCATTTCCACAGGGGGAAGAGGGACGAGGGGGATGTCAGTCAGCCAAAAGCCGTAAGCTCAGCTTCAAGGGTCGTGATCACTCCCACAAAAGGTGATTGGTGGTGGGGGTGGGGGGGAGGTTGCCGGGGCCCCAAAAAGCCAGGCTCTGCAGCAGCACTAAGGATGTCCAACTGACAGCTTAGGCCCATTTCCCATGGGCTCCCAGACTGTGAGAAGGTGCAGGCTGACCTGAAGGACCCTCTTGAGTGCATGAATTTCATGCACTGGGCCTCTAATATAGTATAATTAACTAGAGTCACAATGTATATTACATTCCCAGGACTTATTATTTATTTTATAACTGGACATTTTTATCCTTTGATCACCTCGCCCATTTTACTCACTCTCTATACTTCACATCTGGAAATCAACAATCTGTTCTCTGTATCTACGAGTTTTGGTGTTTTTTGTTTGTTTTTTTTTAGATAACCTAAGTAAGGTCATAAACTATTTATCTTTCTCTGTCCAACTTATTTCACTTAACATAATGTCCTTAAGATCCATCCATGTAGCAAATTGCAAGATTTCCTTATTTTTATGACTGAATGTTATTCCATTATATGCATATTTCTGTGTATATATTATACACACACACACACACATATATATCTATACATTGTGTGTAATTACTCATAATGTTTTCTTTATCCATTCATCTACTGATGAACACTTAGCTTACCTCATGGCTATTGTCAATAACACTGCAAGGAATATATGGGTTGCATATATTTTTTAGAATTAACAATTTTATTTACTTCAGGTAAATATGAAGAAATACAATTGCTGGGCCTTATAGTAGTTCTATTTTTAATTTTTTGAGGAACCTCCACACTGTTACCATAGTGGCTATAACAGTTTACATTCCTACCAACAGTGCACAAGGGTAAACTTTTCTGTGCATTCTTGCCAATACGTGTTATCTCTTATCTTTTTCTAGTAGCCATTATAATAGGGATAGATTGTTATCTCCTTGTGGTATTGATTTGCATTTTCCTGATATTAGTAATGTTAATCTCAACACAGCAAAATGTAAAAACTACAATTATGTAAAATGTTAAATTAGGAGAAGTTGGGTGATGTGTATATGATAACATTCTGTACTATATTCATAATTTTCTGTAAATCTTAAATTATTCCAAAGTAAAAGTTAAAAATTCTGCCCAAGTCATAGTCCCAAGTCAGATTTTAATTCACTCAGTCATTCAATAAATATTTATTGAAAATGTCTACCTTATGAAAGGGGCTCAAAAACATTTGTTGAATGAACCGCTGCCACATGCATATGATCATGTTATACCTTGGATATACCGTCACTAAAGTCACTGTTGAATAGTCCAAGAAAGGAAGCTGGTACTGTTGCCAAAAATGCACAATTTGAGTGAATAGGCTAAACAATAGGTCTTCAGCCCCTTAGTAAACTATTACTAAGATTTTCATGTTACTTATCTATTTATTTAAGCAACAGATAAAGGAGATACCAGGGAGAATATTTTCTATAAGGGCAATGGAATAAGAAGAAGTCAGTAAAATGGACCACAATAGATAGAAAAACTAATATATGATACACAAATTATTTTAAATAAGTAATATAATTCATATAATGAGATAACTGATAAGTGATTTTGGAAAAAATGAACAAATAGAGATAAAGTGACAAAAATGACTTTCTACAGTAAAAAGCTACATAAGCATTTAAATTGTATGTTTTTAAAGAACTTCAAGACTGTACATACTAGAACAATTTATATTGAGCCAAAATAAGCTAAGTATTCAATTAACAAGAATATCTGCTGCTCACCCATCTCACTTAATCCAGAATATTTATCTATAATACACATATATTATTAGGAAACTCAGAAAATTATTTTAGTGTTTTTTTTTCAAATGTAGAAATTTTATATGTTTTTTATTAACTACTAGAGGTCTAGTGCATGAAATTCATGCAAGTGGGGGATGTCCTTCAGCCCAGCCTGAAATCTCTCCAATCTGGATCCCTCGAGGGATGTCTGAATGCCCATTTAGGTCTGATTCCAGGATCAGGCCTAAATGGGCAGTTATACACCCCTCTCATAATCCAGGACTGCTGACTCCCAACTGCTACCTGCCTGCATTCATGATTGTCCCTAACCAATTCTGTCTGCCAGCTTAATCACCACCAACCACTCCCCTGCCAGCCTAATTGATGCCTAGCTGCTCCCCTGTAAGCCTGTTTACCCCTGACTGCCCTCCCCTGCAGGCCTGGTCACCCATAACTATCCTCCCCTGGAGGTCTGGTTCCCCCATAGCTGCCTTCTCTTGTAGGCCTGATCCTTGCTAACTGTCCTTCCCTGTTGGCCTTTTTGTGGTGGCCATCTTGTATCCACATGGGGGCAGGATCTTTTGACCACATGGGGGCAGTCATCTTGTGTGTTGGAGTGATGGTCAATCTACATATTACTCTTTTATTAGATAGGATAGAGGCCTGGTACATGGGTGTTAGTCAGCTGGTTTGCCCTGAAGGGTGTCCTGGATCAGAGTGGTTGCTCCCTTTGGGTGTGGAGTGGCCTGGGCGAGGGGCTTGTGGTAGTTTTCAGGCTGGCCACACCCCCAGCAATCCAAGCAGAGGCCCTGGTATCTGGGATTTATTTATCTTCTATAATTGAAACTTTGTAGCCTGGAGAGGAGCCAAGCCTTCTGCTAGCAGAGCCATTGAAACTTTGTTGCGTTAAGCATGGGCCAGGGTTTGGAGGAAAGCTTGGCTTCCTCCATTGCCAAGAGCAACTCAAACCTCCCTCCTGCTCTTTTTCTGGCAGTAGCCATCTTGGTTGGGTTAATTTGCATACTCACTCTGATTGGCTGGTGGGCATGGCTGGTGGGTGTAGCGGAGTTATAGTCAATTTGCATATTACTCTTTTATCCAATAGGATTTTTAACTGTTAAAGAATTGTATTACGGTAAATAACAAAATTTGTGCATGTTTTTGAATTTGAATTTACCCACAGAAATTTCATAGTTACAGCTGAGAATAGCTTTTCTTTGGAAAAAAAAAATTATAGCTGTGTAATTAAACCATGGTACCAAATTCTTGATCATACTAAACTGTACAAACACAGTGTAATGGGACAGATTTCTCTTTGAAATTCTGTGCACATATGTAGTGACTGTAATGAGAAATTAATCTTAGCAGTGGTTTTAGGGTTTCTTTTGGTTAAGTGCATGCAGCTAAAACTAAAACAGCATAGATACAAGTGGATGGCAGCATGTTGCCCAGGAAACTATACTATCCACTGATTTTAAATCTGCTTGAATACATGAAAACTCCTAGCAGAATGTTTTGTTTTGCTTTCAAGCTAGCTCTTTTCTATCTTTCCCTTCCCCCACCCCCATCTCCTTTTTAAAGAATCACTTTATTGTATGGTAGAAAGAAAAGCTATGAAGGAGGAAAAGAAGATATCAATCAAATTGAGCACTACTGTACTGAAATATGTGTGAGGTACAGTGTTAGGTACCATAAAAAACAAACTCTTGCTTTCCTTTACACCCAAACTTGCTCTTTTCCATTGTTTCTAATTAAGGAAATAGCTCTTGCTTGTGGCTGAGCTGTTCAGGAAAAAAAAAAAAGTCATGTTTGGCTATTTATATATTTATACTCAACTTCCTTCTTATAAGTAGATCCATGCCACTTTCATTGAAAATGGTAAATCTTGTCTGCTCTCTGTACATCCAATGTCACCTAGGTACTGACCTGTAACATCTCATTTTCCAGATTTCTGAAATAGATCCCTAATGAGTCCTCTGTTCATTTTGTGTTTTTCTACAGCTTATTCTCCATACTGTATCTAAAGAGCCTTTTTAATAACTCAAACAATTTGCAGTCTCACCTAAAATAAATATCATAGCTTCACAACAGCTTGAAAGACTGCATGTCGGGCCTCTGGATACTTTTCAAATCCACTTTTTTTCCTCATTGTACTTCAGCCATCCTTGCTAGAACATTCCAGAGCATTCTTGTCTTAGGACCTTTACATAGAATAAAAGGATCTTCCTTCAGATATCTGCATGTCTAACTCCCTAATTACCTCATATGTTTAAATTTCGCCATTTCTAACAATTCTAACCTGATCACTTTATTTAAAACAAAAAAATTGTCCTCCCCTAATTGCCTTCCATTTTATTGCCTTTATGTTTTGTGTGTATGTGTGTGTGTGTATGTGTGTGTGTGTGTGTGTGTGTGTGTGTGTGTTTTCCATTGTATTTATCACCTGACTTATACAATTGGTGTAATGCTATGTGTGTTTTTGTCAGTTTGTTTGTTTGTTTGTTTTCTTATCTGTCCTCATTAGAAACTTTAAACTCTGAGGATTTTGTTAGGGACTTTCTTAGGGATAAAAAGTTTGTTAGTTTCACCCTGTATATCCCATGCCTGGAAGCTTGTCATAAGAGTGGTAAGCATTCCATAGATAATTACTAGTTTTATAAATTAATAAATGATACATTAATAAATTAATAAATATTAATAAATTAATATTTATTCACATATACTTATAAATTGTTTCCTTTCCATGTAAAATATTGACTATTTTCATATGGAGAAAAACCTGGTACCACACAATATAAAAAATAAAATTTTATCTTTGTTACGAGTAATATTCAGTCACCTTTAAGAATTTCTATTTTCTTCATTCTATTTTCTTGTTTTATGTTATTTATATTTATTTTAACCTAGACTGGTCTTTTAAAGTCTGCTGCATTCTTTGATCAACTGAAATTATTGCAAGAGAGAAAAGCTCATTCTTGATAATGTTATGTTTTGCTTTAACATGAACAAAATCTCCCACTGGTTTCATATTATTTGGGATGACTGTTTTTTTCACCAACATAAAATTGTGTAAGTGAGATTCTGAGAGTTCTGAATCCAGGCTTTAAAAGGATTAACAGCTTTGACTTTCACAGAGAGGAAACCCATCTGCCATGTAAAACAGTCTGGGCCATCTATCACTGGAGAATTAGAAACAAGTAGAAAGAGAAAAGCCACGTGAAGAAAAACTAACTCCCCAGACAATGGCCAGCACTAAGACTCCAGATGTGTGAGTGTGGTCATCTTGGAAGCTCCTACCATATGGAGCAGAAAAGAGCTGTAATATTATAAACAAATACCTCACTCTTCCTGGCCAGTTGCTCAGTGGTTGAGCATTGACCTATGAACCAGATCATGGTTTAATTCCCAGTCAAGGCACATGCCTGGGTTTCAGGCTCAGTCCCCAGTAGGAGACATGCAGGAGACAACTGATGATTCTCTCTTATCATTGATGTTTCCTTCTCTCTCTACCTCTCTCTTCCTTTCTTCAAATCAATAAAAAAATACATATTTAAAATACCTAACCCTTAGAATTGTGAGCAAATAATATTGCTGTTGGTATACTCCAGTAAAATGTGGAATGTTTCAGTAGTTTTATTAGTCCACCAAATACCAAAGACTGGGTGGCTTAAAAGAGTTTTATTTTATAACAGTTCTGGAGGCTAGAAGTCCAAGATTAAGGTACTGTCAGAGTTGGCTTCTGGTGCGATCTCTCTTTCTGGCTTGTAGATGGTTCCCTTCTCATTGTGTTCCCACGGCCTTTTTTCCAGGTGTGTGGAGGGAACTCTCGGGTGGCTCTTCCTCCTTGTGTGAAGACACTAAACCTACTGTATTAAGGGCCCACCCTTGTAATTTCATTTAACCCTATAATCTCCCTAAAGGCCCTTTTTCTAAATACAGTCACATTGAAGATTAGGACTATAATTTATGAATCTTTGGGAAACGATTCAGTTCATAATGGCAATAATAAAAAATCTTATACACTGATCAACAAAATAGTTACTAAATCACAATTAATCAACCCCATATTGACCTTCCATAAAGTCAAATGCATATGCTCTCCACAGAGACTAACAAATATGACATTGCTATTTCTTACATTTAAATTACTTCTAATGCTTTCATTTAAAATGATAATGGCAAATATGTTTCTATCATTATTAATAATGTAAAATTGAGTATCACTGATTGTATAAGCACTAGTTCAGTTAAACGGATGGAAACAAATAGAAACATAAAAGAACATTATTTGGCATGGCATCACTGTGCCACTCATGTAAAACTTGTCATGTGCTACTCTTCCTGAAATTGGTCTCATATTTTATCACAATTTGCCATTAGCAGGAGCACCATTCTCTAATCAAAGGGACCATACAACCGACACAGATGAGAAACTTGCTTATTATCCCTTCTTTAGCAAATGCATATGCTATTTTCTGATCTAAAATTTTATGTTACTTCTATTTGACTCCTTTTCCCCAATGTTAAAAATCAGATTAAGAATACTTTCTCTGACATAGTGAGGTTAAACGTACTACTGCACTGAGGATAACTGTACTAACTTTCATTAGCATCCTTGGAAATCCATGATGAAAGGCTATAACTGGCAGAACAGATTGTTTTTTTAAACAGAAAACATATTGTTTCACTATGCTCCACTGATTTTTTTCATTCCATTCATTTTACTGTATAACCCAGTCTTCTGGGAGCAAGTGGAAAATTTTAATATTCTTTTTTACTTTGAAATAAAAAAAAAACCTGTCTGTTAAAATGTGATTTACACTAACCTTCAAAATACCTAATTAAAAGTTAATAAAAGTTAGTACTAAATACAAGTTGTTAGTATCTTTGTTAAATTTTATTTCTAAAAATGTTTTTTCTAATATTTTCACTTCAAAAAAGCCTATCTCCTAGGTTTTGAGATGTTTTCCATTGGAAGAAACTTCCCTTAAAAACCAATATGCCCCTTTCTTGTCCAGGTGATCTTTTAGAAAGTCAAGGTGCAAATTGAGGTCATTTAGGACCAGGAATGCCTTCATTCACTTAAAGAAACAAATGTTTTCATTTATTTACCAGTAGTTATTGCAGCTTTTCATTATGCCAGGTGCTGTGCTAGGTGCTGACAAGCAATAAGATGAGTGGATGGGCAGGAGGAATGTTGTGGCTGACTACTTATATAGAGTGATCCAGGAAGGCATCAAGGTGAACGTGGCTAGATGAGCAATAAAGCAAAAATATCTACTATGGGAATTCACAGGTTCACATCCCCTGATTACCCGATATAAGGATTGATTAAAAATATGCTATGACTGTGACCTAAATTTGAATAGCAGGTACTATATATAGTGTATTATAACTGTGGAGGAAAATATTCTGCCTAGTCCTTCAACTATGAAGTGTAAAAAAAGAAATGGGTCAAGGCATGAAATATAAAAATTTTCATTCCTCTTAACTTAGATGCTATAGTAAAATATTAAGGAAAAGAAAAGATGTTATTGGCATTCTGGTGAAGAATAGTTTTATAAGAATTTTAGTGTAAATTCAGATCTTGTAAAAATCCTTTACTGCTCTTCTGAGAATAATTGAAAATGAATGTTAATTATTTAGAGCTTAGAAATTTATTTTGTTTGTTTGGTAAAACCTTAATGATTTTCATACAAGGATATAGCATCTGGTTTGATCTCATGAGGTAAATACTCTGAGCAACAGACTGCATATTTAAAAAAGTTCTTTAAAAATCTACAATTATTCCACTCATAAAGAATTTCCTAGAGGACGTTGTGTTTGTCTACAGAACCTTGTATTTCAAAACATCTGGGTCAAAATAGAACCATTATGTATTTAGAGCATAATAATTTTAATGAAATAAAAGTCCCTCCAAAAATACTGAAATAAATTTATAAAGCACTATTTATTTTAAAAAGTCATGAATACAAACAGTACTGTGGTGGCTGCCAAAGGCAAGGGGTTTCAAGGAGAAGAGGTTCCTTATATAAGGTAACAGAAGAAGATTTGTCTTTGGGTGGCAGGTATATGGTGCAATATACAGATCTTATAACATTGAAACTTATATGTTCATGTTGACCAATGTCACCCTAATCAATTTAATAAATAAAAATAAAATAAAAACATGGAACATGCCATTATGAAGCTAAAGGTCAGTTGAATTAACCTTCTGAGTAAACTTCTTATTTGAACTTAGGGCATTGATTGGAAAAAAAATATGACCCTCAGGATCAGAAAAAATAAAACAAAATAAAAACTTATATACACATGGGTTATATATCATTACCCATTATAGAGATGCAATTAAAGCAAAGATGCTTCATCAACATAAAGATATAGTTTTCTGGGAGTTACTAGTGGTTTTATAACCTAAAGAAAACTTTATTTGGTTTTTCTTTTCAACATCTCATACTTGTAACCCGTTGAAAACAAAATGTCATGTGAATAGAAAATACAATTTTCATTCTAGGTATATATTTATATTTATACTTATATTTATATTATTGATTTTAAGAGAAGAAGGGAGAGGGAGAAACATCAATGTGAAAGTGAAACATCAATTGATTGCTTGTGTCCTTGCACACTACCTATCTGGGATCAAGCCAGCAAGCCCTAACCTGGAATCAAACCCTCAACCCATCAGAGCACAGCATGATGCTCAATCAACTGAGCAACACCAGACAAACAATTCTTGGTATAGTATACTGTTATGCTTGGTGAGTTATAATTTATGTAGGTAAGTTTGATGGGTCATAGAAAGGTAGAACTACAAGCAAGAATACTCCAGAGATCATCAATGCCAAATCCAGCATTTTCCTGAATAGTCAGTGGTTTAGTCTCCAAAAGATGGCCCTCCAATAAACCGTGCACTCCCCCCTGTGTGTTCCCTCCCTTTGAACTGAAACTTGATCTGTGATCACTTTGACCAAAAGTACAGGATTTGAATCCCTCTTCCTCTCTCAGAAGCCAGCACCTCTCTGAGACCATTAAGCTATGAGAAGCCCAAGTCAGATAGAGAGACCCTGAGGATGAGACCCTGAGTGGAGAAAGAACCCAAAACCTGTGAGTGAAGCAGTGCTTGTTAACATCCAGCTTAGTGGAACTTTTGAAGAATCCCACCCCATCTGAAATCAGATGGCCACTGCAAAAGAGACCTCAAGCAAGAACCTCCCAGCCGAGCCCGGTAAACTTGTAAAACTATGAGAGATAAAAACCTAGGCTACCAGGTTTGAGGTGGTTTGTTATTCAGAGAAGTTTTGTTTAGAAATCCCGAGCTGGAATAGGACAACTTCTCCTAGCTTCCATTTCCAGATCCTTTCCACAATCACCTGCACCTGTGGTTATTGCCACTTTCTCTGAACATCTGTGGTATTTATTATTACAAATAATCCTTCAATATTAAGCAAACACTGCTTGGTATTGTTAGCTACTTATGTTTTTTATCACTAATGAGAGCAAAAAATAACTTTCTTATCTAAAAGAAACATGATTTCTATATGGAGCAATGTTTAAAGATCACAATGATGGTGTGTTGAAAATAAAGTTTCATTGTCTTTAACTGAATAGGCAGTAAACATTAATAATTATCCACATATAGTCTGGCTTAGTTTTTGACAGAGGTTCCACCTATAGGGCTTGTGAAGACCAGATTGCTGGACTCCATCCACTAGTGTTTCTGATTCAGAAGGCTTGAAATATGGACCAAGAATTTCATTTCCCACAAGTTGCCAAGTGATGGTGATGCTACAAGTCCAGGACAACATTGTGAGAATGCCCGGGTTAAAATAATCCCCAACCCTCTTTTCTAGGACTGTTAGTTTACAATAATTACAAATCATGCAAAAATAATGCTTTTCACATACTCATTCTTAGTTTCTCTCCTTCTTAATTATCTTCCTATAAACCCATCCAGGGGCAGTGACTTTGGGTTCATATATGCCCTCCCAGAGTTACTCAACGTAAAGTCCTTCATGGATATGACTTCATCAAAACATATAAAACATGCGAAAATTTTCCATGGCCTCAATAGTTTTGATTCAAAAATGTTGCATTTACATGATCAATTTTGAAATTTTATTTTTCAATTAAATTTGCATTCAATATTATCGTGTGTTAATTCAGATGTATAGCATAGTAGTTAGACAGTCATATACTTCACAAAGTATTTCCAGTACCCACCTGGCACCATACATTGTTATTCTAATATTATTGACTATATTCCCTATGCTGTACTTCACATCTCCATGGGTATTTTGTAACTACCAATCTGTACTTCTCAGTCACTTCACCTTTCATACCCAGTCTCCTTAGCCCTCCTCCCCTCTGGCAACCATAAGTCTATTTTTTAAAAAATATATTTTATTGATTTTTACAGAGAAGAATGGAGAGGGACAGAGAGTTAAAAACATTGATGAGAGAGAAACAGCTGCTTCCTGCACACTCTCCACCGGGTATGTGCCCACAATCAAGGTACATGCCCCCAACTGCAATTGAACCTGGAACCCTTGAGTCCGCAGGCCTATGCTCTGTCCACTGAGCCAAATCGGCTAGGGCCATAAGTCCATTTTTTAAATCTATGAATCTGTTTCTATTTTGTTTATTTTGTTCTTAAGATTCCAGATGTAAGTAAAATCATACAGTATTTGTCTTTCTCTGACTGACATCTTATTTAGCATTACTCTCCAGGTCCATTCACGCTTTTGCAAATTGTAAGATTTCATTCTTTTATTTCAGTGTGTATATGTACCACATGATTTTTTCATCCACCCCTCTAGTGACAGGTATTTGGGTTGCTTCCATATCTTGACTATTTAAATAATTTGCAGTAAACTAGGGGTGCATATATTCTTTCAAATTAGCATTTTGGATTTCTTCATATATACTGTATACCCAGAAGTGAAATCACTGAGTCATAAGACAGTTCAATTAAATGACCAATTTTGAGCTCATCTAGAACAGAGATTATGCTTATTGTAGTATTATTCTTGTATCATTAGTGCCCAGCAATATGGTTCCAACTGTTTTTAAGTAAAATTAAATAAAAATCAACCTAAAGTGTGAATTACTGATATTTCTGCTATGGTATTACATGAAAAGGATTATATACAAGTTTAAAAATTATGTCTGAGAATTAAAAAGAATTAGAACATTACATTAGGTTTTCAAGCCATTCCAAATATATAAGTGTCAAAGAACATTTATTAAGCAAGTCCCCATGTTAACTGAAGTTGGGGAAAAATAATGAGTAGGAATCAATCTCAGATCAGATACTTACAGACTAATAGAAAACAAGTGGAAAGGATAAGATTTTGTTTCAAATGATGGAGATTCTAAACACTCCATTCAAATATGAAAAAAGGTCTCTCTTATTAGAGTGTGGGATCTTAGGGCAGAAACTTGACACTGTGCTGGACATATATTATTCAAAGTACTTTACATGATGAACTCATTGAATCATCTTAAGTGCTAGGAACTATTATGTTCAGCATAATTTTGCAGATTAGAAAACTGAGCCACAGAGAATCTGTCAGTGCAACTGGACCTGGGCAGTCTGACTCGAGAGTCTGGGCTCCTTGTCACTAGGTTGTATTGCTCTCCTTTAAAGCAATGACTTAGTAAAATTCTAAATCAAATTATAATTTTATTTTGATAAACATTTATTTGAATTTATAGTTTTACTAAGAGAGTTTTCTAGTACCTTATATTAGAAGAGTCGCATCTAAATTGTCATACACCTCAGGCTTCTTTAGAGAGAGATGTTTAAGCACAGAGCCTATAACTTTAAAATGCTATAAAGTTACCACAAAAATAAAATAACAAATTAAAACTGCCATCATTCTACCTTCTAACTATCTCTCTCTCTCCCCTATTCCTATAAACATGGATAGGGATATTTGTCTTATCACACAAAAAGGTGTCAAGAATAAAAGTTGCAACCTTAAAATTTAATTATAATTTTTATATTTTTTGGACTCATGGCACTTTATTGGCATCTGTAGAGGTGGCACTAGACCCCGAGGCTAAGACAAGGAGGGGAGAAGCTGCTCTCTGCAAGCCCAATGCAATAGACCTTCTTGTGTTTCCGGTCCCCTGAAACCTTATTGGCTCTTTCATCTTCATTTCCAGTATCTTTAAATGGTGCATATAGGTTCTTTTTAGAGCATCTTCCACTGATGTCTCTTTGGAAACATCAATCACTGTTTCAGGGACTATACCATCAGCTCTGGCAATTTAGGTTTTAGGATAGTTCTTCCTGATTGATTGAAGACTGCTATTGCTCTCCTGTCTCAGTTAATCTCCATTCCATTTCTACAGGTTTCCTATCCACAGGATCCACAAGTTTGACCTATCTAAGGATCTTGGTTCCCCTCTAATCCTCAGTCCTTCCAATATAAGATAAAGGATGTTCAGCCCACCCAGGACTTTTACTGCCAAATAGCAGTGTTAAGACCCCAGGCCCATACCTTTCTTGGCTTCACTCCTACTGAATATGACAGTTTTATCCCAACAGTTGACATGTTGACCTCTAAAACAGCAATAAAATATTTGCACTATTAACTTAAAAATACTTTAACTGTATATTGAAATCAAGTGGCTCTATGTCAAATATCCCCAAAGGGACAGATTTGGGTATCTGAGAACCATAACACTGAGTGTGACTTGTTTCTCAAGTTGCAAATGTAATGCAGATGGTGGTAGACTCGCCCAATAGGTCCTATATTTGAAACTTAGTAATGTGTGCATTACCTTTATATGGGAAAGGGCATACTCTGACTTGTGATTGTCATAAGTATGAGTATAATTTGTTATATATCTGAAAATGAGAGATGTTTGATTTGATATAATAACATAAAGATATAAAATTTAAATATATTTGGCATTTGAGGCTGTTTGTTATTACTAACAGTGAATGCTACACATATAGCTCATGCAAAGTTATATTGATTTTGTTTCATAGAGTTGAGATTACTAACATTTCAGAGGTTAAATTTATACATAATTGTACTAACATTTGCTATATTATACTAAGACAAAATGTATACTTACACCATTTATAAACTGGTGCTTTCAGTGTTATTTCATAATGTGTTGTCTTCATAAACAGTTATTTTACATAAATGGGAGATATTATTTCATTTTAGTTGGGTAATTTAAATTCTCAGCCATTTGGGAAAACAGCTTTAGGGCATAATGCATGATTTTCATAACTATAGGCTGTATTTCTTTACCTAATAAATGGAATGAAAATTGCGCATCCAATTTCCCAGTGCTTAAGCCTAATGAACAAAGCAATTCTTATATCGATAAATATAATGAACATCTGTGTGACATTTATGTTCACCATTCAAAAATAAATGTGAACTCAGTAATTGTAAGGATGATGATGATAATGATAAAGAATAACTAATGGCACATAACTATTAATATTTCTTTAAGAAACAATAGTTAAATGAGGTTAATATTTTAGAAATTTTTCTATATTTAAGGCACCATTCTAAAAACTTTGATGAATTAAACATTTAGTTTTCCGAATAGTCCTATTATTTTCACAATTTCCCAGAGGAGGAAACTGGGTTCTAGTGAGGAGGTAACTTTCTAGGGTTGCACAGCTACCAAGAAGCATAACTGAGTTTCCAACCAGATTTGTCTACCTAAAGCTCCACAGGAGAATCAGACTTGGATGAGGCAAAATCTACTAAAAACTGGTGTGATGTTCTGATCACAGACATGTAAAAAAGTGCTCTGATGGCCAGAAGACAGGGATGTTTTTGATTCTAAAGAATGGAAAATATCTCACAGTTGAGTTCCCTATTTTTAGTTGGGCCTAGAAATTCAACCACCAAAGAATAGCAAAAGAACATCCAAGGAACAGAGGACAATACCAGCATAATTAATTGTATATTCAGGCAGCGATGACTAGATCAATAAGACCACAGCAATCAAAGAGTGAAAGGACCCTAGTGAGACCTGAAAGGAGAAATGTCTTTTGCAATCAGATTGTTAAGAGACTATGTGTGCCATGACAAGAAAATTAGATTTACAAATAAGGCCATGGGAAGTAATCAAAGTCCCTTACGCAGGGGAGTGATATTGTCAGATTATCTTTCACTAAGTTAACGTGTTGACAGAGTCAAACCTGGGTCTTGATAGAGATCAGTCAGGAGCAATAAGCCGCAGAAGGAAAGGAGGGATATAAGTGATCAGTAGTTAATACTTAATCTCACTATAATACTGCACTCCTTGTGGTCCATTAATTTTTAACTTTGATGACATGTTTTAAGAGAGGCAAATCACTTTTGAAATTTGCATAACTAGCCAAATCAAAACATTGTAAGACCAATGTTCAAGCCACAGTGTCAATGTTTTTCCTGCTCTCTCACTTTCTGATTGTCACCTAGCTAGTTCTCTAGGTCTCCTTTTTTATTTTTTTAGCTAGTGCCAACCAAGAGAAACTTTCAAAAGCTATTGGCAGTAGTATTAGCCAGCGTTCTCCAGAGAAACAAACCAATGGAAGATATAAATTGAGTTGTCAGATTATTATGACCCCTGATGTTTGTAGGCAAATTAGCTGTATACTGCATCATATGGGATATGGAAGCTGAGAGCCTGTTCGAACACCTTTGCTGCCTGCAGTTACCAAGATAAAACATCTTGTGTTTGCATAGGAACACAAGGATTAGACAGTCAAGCATTGGGAAAAAAAGTCCTGTGGTCCGATGAATCACATTTCCAGTTGCATCATGCAGATGGCAGAGTGAGAATTTTGTGGAAATAGCATGAAAGCATGCACCTCACATGCATAAGTACAACCTTTCAAGCTGGTGGGGGCAGTATTATGGTTGGGACATGTTTTCCTGGCCTGATTTCGGCCCTTTAATTCATGTGAAACAATGTCTGAATAGCACAACATACCTAAGTATTGTTGCTGATCAAGTTCATCCTATCATGTTGATGGCCTATCCCAACAGAGATGGCTTCTTCCTACAAGATAATGCACCATGCCATGGTGCTTGTGTTGTGTAGGAGTGGTTTCAAGAACATGAGAGGGACTTTACCTTGCTTAGTGGCCCCCACAATCACCAGATTTCAATCCAATTGAACATTTATGGGGCAAAGTTAAAAGAGTCCTCAGGCAGTTTGTTCCACAACCATCAAATCTCACAGAACTGGACAGTGCTATTCATCAGTCATGGTGTCAGATTCCTTGCATCACCTTTCAACATCTCGTGGAGTCAATGTCAAGAAGAATTGCCTCAATATTGAAGGCAAAAGATGGCCCAATGAAGTACTGATGGAGTGGTCATAATAATCTGGCCACTCAGTGTATATCTATATATAATATACACACACATATATATAATAAAACTATGTTTAATTGTATGTTAAAATATACAGTACAAAAATAAAAAAAATATACAAAGTGAGGCAAAGGTAGGTTTGCACTTGTTCCTATGGAAAATAATGCAATAATAAAAAATACATGAATAAACTGTTTTGTATACTCACAAATGAAAACTAACTTTTGCCCCACCCTGTATATATAAAGAGATTTGTTATAAAGAATTGGCTTGTGCAATTTGTGAAGGCTGGGAAGTCCAAAATCTTCAGAGTGTACAGTGGGCAGACATCCAAGAAAGCTGACAGTGCAGATGAAGTTCAAAATCAGTCTTTTGAAGAATTTTCTCCTGATGGAGTCTGGCCTGTTTGTTCTGATCAGGCCTTCAACTGATTGAATAAGACCACCCATTCATATTATAAGAGCAATCTGTTTGCTAGTTTAATAAGCAATGAATAAATGTTTTCTGCTCTCCTACAGATTCAGGGCTTCCTTCCCACCTGGACACACTATACTAACTAATTTAAATGTTAATCTCATTTAACAATATCATCCAAGTTGACACATAAAATGAACCAACACAGTGATCATTGCTGGACAGGTCTCAATAAGTTTCTATTTGATAGGATATCCATTAAGCTTTCATAAGAGTCCCCCCTACATGGTTGGAAATGTCTTTCATCCAGGAACAAGTATTAGATGTTGTAAATATTTGTTTGCTATAAGTCTTTACTAGTCACAGCATCAAATTCAAAACTCCTTGTATCCATCTTCACGAGCATCCTTTTATTTGCTAACAGACTCTTATAGGCTCCTTGGACCTTACTCACTGTGCCTTATATGCATGCTCCATATTTACCCAAGAAATATAAAAACCTTGTTTTGTTTCTTGGAAGGCATTGATTCTTAACATCTACTTAAAGACACTCCTGTTATGTAAATAGGACAAAAATAAATAAAGTAAGAGGAAAACGAAAATATCTACCTAAAAAAATTTCAAATTCAACATTCGGAGATATGTTTAACTATTTATTGCAAAGACAACTGCCATAATGTATTATGTTTTTCTCTAAAATAATGGAAATATTGATCATTTTCTATATATTACTCTTATCAAATCATATTTATAGCACTTAATGCATGCAAAGAGCATTAATTAAAAACACCATTATACCTCACCAGCATTTCCTGAGCTCCTTCAATGCCAAACACTGAATAAACGCTTTCTGCTCTCCTACAGTTCTGGGGCTTCCTTCCCAGTGGGCACACTATACTATTTGCACTTAAGAGAAGCCAGAGACTGGAGATGCACAAACCCAAATTCTAACATTTGGCAATCATTCCCTCTCTCACTCAGCACCACTTCTCTTCCAACTGCTCCTCATCCAACAAACAGCTCTGAAATGAAATCAGTCTTGGAAAATAAAATGCCACAAAATAAAGACTTCCTAAGCTCTCCCTAGACTTCCTGGCTCAGGAACTGTTTATCCAAACTCTCTGAGTCTAACACTGGGCATTAATTAGAAGGGCTAACCTTAATTGCTCCCCCGGCCTGTGTAAAGTGGAGAGAAAAGTGATGCTGTGGCCTGCTTGGTTTATGGGACTTAGATTTTTGCACTCATATAGGAGAAGCAGCTAGACATTGCCCCTAGCCAAAGGTACGTGGCTGAAATTTGCTTTCACAGAGACCCAATGGGGAAGGTTGGGCAGGTGCTATGCAGGGCTGCCATCTCTTTTCTGAGGGCTTTGACAAGAAGAGAATAAGAAGGCATTCCTAAGAAGATGGAGCTCACACACTGTAGAGGAACAGGGATCACATTTCTACTCCTCAAACTCACATGTGGTAAATTATACGCATGTTCATATATTGCCCTAAGTTCCATATCCAAGAGTACCATTCCAAGTAAGTATCAAGAAGTTTGATGTGGCCTTTGGCATTCTCTACAGTCAAAGCAAATTCTTGCTAAACGAGGATGCTTTAAATGGGTTCAAAGAGAACTCTGGCAGGTTAGTGATCGATTTTAGGGAAAAAACAATGATGCCTGAGGAATCGATTTCTGAATGTAAAGTAGGTACATGGCAAGACAAGAGGAATATTTAATCTAACATAGTTTGCTTTTACAGGGAACGAGATTTGATGTAAAAGTTAAAATGATTTTGCTCAGACTGGAAGTTCATCCTTCCATTATTTATCTTTAGTGATCAAACTGGCATATGTTGTAATCCATCTGGATGAGTAAAAGATCAAAACAAATGACATGAAACAGAAATATATGCTCTGTGGTGCATGTTTCTATGATCTATTTTTTTCTTAAGTTTGATTCACTGTAGCTTTTTAATCAATGCATTTATCACTCAACACAAATATGTAGATTAGAGTGGAAATATGGGATGGTAGAGGAAGAGATACTATACAAAATGCTGAAATTTTTCAGTTCTTAACATGCTGGGGGGAAGAATTGAGCAGAATGGCAACAAACTCAATCTCAAAATAAGCTGACCTGGGTAACCAGTAAATAAAAAAGGATTTATACTCAATGACACACATTTTTTTCATTAAACCCCCTTTCCAAAGTAACACCTGGCACTGAGGAAGGTAGGAAGATGATTAGAACAGAGCAGAGGCTCAGTAGATCTCACACCTTCTAAGGCCTGTGGGCCTGAAAAAGACAGAGCTTGGAATCCAAGGCCCAAACTTAATCAACCTCAAGGAATGTTAATGACATATCTTCATGGTGTTAAGTACCTGGTAGGTTTCTTAAAAATATTTGTTTGGTGACAAGACTCCTAGTTTGAAAAGTTATACTATGTTTGAATCTCTGTTTTTACTGTCTTGAAAATAATAATTGATTATAGGGACCCATTAATGCTCCATGTCTACATCAAGTTTATTACATACAATTTCATTGTAATGTTTCACAAATGGACTAGTTCAAGCTTATCATATTAGATGTGTCACTTAGATTAGCCCTGTTGTTGAAGGTTCTACAGAACCAAAGCTAGTGGAGGGAATGTCTCTCCATAAGGAATGCTTACAGGTGAAAAGGGAGCAGGAATGGAGGTTGGCACACTATAAAAGTGAGGCTTAATGTGTGGCTAAGTAAGCATGGAGGTGGAAGTTGGGTTGAGCATAAGAAACTAAGACTTAATAAAAGAAATAAGAAAGCCAGGGGATGATTGACTGAGCCAAGTAAAGACTTAGGACAAGGCCCTAACCAATTTGGCTCAGTGGATAGTACATTAGCCTGAGGACTAAAGGGTCCCAGGTTTGATTCCAGTCAAGGGCATGTACCTTGATTGTAGGCAAATCTCCAGTAGGGGGTGTGCAGGAGGCAGCTGATTGAAATTTCTCTCTCATTAATGTTTCTAACTCTCTCTCTCCCTTTCTCCCTGTAAAAAAATCAATAAAATATATTTTTTAAAAAGACTAAGGACAAGAAGAGTTAAACTGAAGAACTTATATATTTATATGCATAGCCCATGGACACAGTCAATTAGGTAGTGAAGACCTGGTGGGGAGGTAGGGACTGGGAGGACAGGAAGAAGTGGGCGGGGGGATACAAGGTATCTATAATACTAACAACAATGAAAAATATATTATAAAGAAAAAAAAAACAGCACAGTCTTTGCCCATGTAATTTTAAAGAATATGTCCTCCATGGTAAGATATATTCAACAACTACTGTATTTAGAAGTCTATAGGCTAGATGAGAAGACTCAGTCTCCTAAGAAATTGTCTAACATTACCAAGCCTTCCAAACACAATATTATCTTTTAAAGTAGTATGCATACCTTTTGTATTATCATTCAAAATAATATAAAAAGAATGAAATATAAGTTAGCCAAAGGGATAACTCAATCCTGTCAAAAGGATTTTGTAGTTTGCATTTGGGATTGTTCAATTTTTAAAACTTTTATGCATATATGTATAGCCTATGGACACAGACAACAGTGTGATGAAGGCTTGGTGTAGGGCAGGAATTAGGTAGCGGGAGCAAAGGGAGGAATGGGGAACTTCTTCAATGCTGTCAACAATAAAAAAATTAAAGTACCCTCTACTTTTAAGTTTTTAGTTTTATTTACAATATAAGACATATTTGGACCAAAAAAGCCTTTAATATATGTTTTAAGAACTCTATTAGGTATAAAAAGCTAAGGGTCTTGATTTAGAAGAATCAGAATTAGTCATGATTACTGTCATTGTTACGGTTGTAAAGTTAATTTAGCAGCTGAAATTAACCAATCTAGCAATGGGAAAGATGATTTCTATATGTAAATGTGGCATTGAAATAGATTGTCATATCCTTTAAAAAATAGCGTGGCAAGCATTAAATCTGCATTTAACCTCTTCAGAGACTATCAGAACAAGCTGTACATATTTATCAAGTGTAAAGTTTCTAGAAGAGAAAACATGAGCATTATTTTAAAGATCACTGGAGCAGCATAACAAACAACTGTAACATTTAAAACAATACCCATTTATTTAGCTTATAATTCTGTGAAGTTGTTATTTGGACCTGGATTAGACTCAGATAATCTCAACTAGTTTATCCATACATCTGCAGTCAGCTGAAAACAGGTTGGTCTCAGACCGCCCCACTCATGTCTAGGATCTGTTGCCTGGGGACAATGGGGGTAACTGGGCTACATTCCTCTCACCTTCCAATGGCTACTTTGGCTTTAACCACTTTGTAAGAAAAGCAAGAGGACAAATGCTAATGCACAAGTATTTTTCAAGGCTCAGTTTGCATAGTTTTACCTTCACCCCCATTTACCAAAAAAACAGTCACATTTTGCCAAGTCCAGAAACATTGTTGGGAGATAGTACCAAAGGCCTAGAATTTAGGGAGACAAAATAAACAGGTTTCATTACTGTGATTGATCCACACTAGCCACATAGACTAAATCCCCTAACAAAAATAAATCTTGACATTAAAAAAAATGACAAGGATCTATTGGAAGAAATAACAGGTGAAAACAAAACAGGTTCTGAGAAAAATAATGAGAAACTAGATTTTATGTTGCATAAAGAAAAACCATGTCCTTCTTGTTCATCCACTGTATCCTTAGAACCCATGCCACTGTTTGATTATTATTGGCATTACTAAAAGTTTGTTGAATAAATAAAATTTTTTTAAATATACTTTTATTGATTCCAGAAAGGAAGGGATAGGAAGATACAGAATTATTAATGATGAGAGAGAATCATTGATTGCCTGCCTCCTGCACACCCCACATCAGGGATCAAGCAGGCAACCCAGCATGTGCCTTGAATGAGAATTGAATTATAACCTCCTGGTTCATAGGTCGATGCTCAAACACTGAGCCATGCTGGACAAGCTAAATTAACAATTTTTAATACAAGTAAGTCTTCCTCTAGAAGAGTGGTTCTCAATCAGTGGGTCGCGACCCCTTTGGTGGTCGAACGACCCTTTCACAGGGGTCGCCTAAGATTATTGGAAAACACCTATTTCCCATGGTCTTAGGAACCAACACACCGCTCCTCGGTATAGCAAAATGTAGCAATGTAGTTTACTATTGTCATATTAAGACTGTTACCCATGCTATACCATTATTCAAGACAAAATTTCATTTATTTGTAATTAGAAATAAATATTTCACAATATATAATTACATATTGTTTTTGTGATTAATCCCTATGCTTTAATTATGTTCAATTTGTAACAACGAAAATACATCCTGCATATCAGATATTTACATTACAGTTCATAACAGTAGCAAAATTACAGTTATGAAGTAGCAACAGAAATAATTTTATGGTTGGGGGTAACTACCACATGAGGAACTATCTTAAAGGATCATGGCATTAGGAAGATTGAGAACCACTGCTCTAGAAGGTCTAGATGCTAAAACACACCTTCTGTGTGGCACAATGGGAAAAAGTAAGGTACTTTTAGTGGTTTTGATATGACCTCTGGAGTCAGACTTCCTAAGTTTACAGTCTGGCTTTGCTTCTTATTAAATGTGTATTCTTGGAAAAAGTACTATACTTTTCTGAGTCCATATTTCCAAACTATAAAATGAAGATAATGACAGTGTCCATTGTGGTAGTTTTAAACATGTTATCTAACGTGAATTGCTTCATGAGATAGAGTCAGGAATACCTTTTTAAAAATATATATATTTTATTGATTTTTTTACAGAGAGGAAGGGTGAGGGATAGAGAGTTGGAAACATCAATGAGAGAGAAACATTGATCAGCTTCTTCCTGCACACTCCCTACTGGGTATGTGCCCACAACCAAGGAACATGCACTTGACCAGAATCAAACCTGGGACTCTTGAGTCCTCAGGCCGATGTTCTATCCACTGAGCCAAACCGGTTAGGGTACAACACCTTTTGAATGAATTTAGCTGTGACTGTTTCAACTGATAGAATCCAATGAGAATAATGCTGCATGACTTCCAAGACCTGGTCATCAAAGGGTATGCACCTTCTGCCTTGATTGTTGGAATACTTGCTTTTGAAGCCCTGAGCCTCAATTTGAAAAACTTAACTACCCCAAGATTATCAGGCTGTGAAGAAAGCAAGGGATAAAAAGGGTCCATGTGTGGTGGTCCTGTTAGCAGTCTTCCTCTTGAAGTCATCCTAATCCATATAACAGAAAAGTGAGTGAACAAACTATTACATTATTCCAGCTCCCAACTGTTGAGTTCCTCTCTCCAACCTTTGAATCTTCCCAGCACAGGCCATAGGCATCATGTAGCAGAGAATTCTACTCCATGGCTATGCCCCAAACTAGCTAGAATGTCTGAATTTCAACCCACAGAATTCATGAGCATAAATTGTTGGTTTTAAGCCACTAATTTTTTAAATCATTTGTTATATAGCAATAATAACTATAGTAGACCCATGGGGCTTGGAAGAAAGGTGCTACCATAAAACAAAAACAAAAACAGAAACAAAAAACTTGTGGCTCGGCTTTGGGAGCAGGGAGTAGGCAGAAGCTAGAAGGACCTGTGATGATTAATTTTATGTGTCAACATAAGACACAGAATACCAGATATTAGGTCAAACATTATTCTGAATGTTTGTGTGAAGGTGTTTCTAGATAAAATTAACTTTTCGGTCATTATATCTAAATAAAGCAGACTGCCCTCCTTAATGTGGGTGGCCTCCACCCAATCAAAGAGCTGAATAGGACAAAAGGCTTAGTAAGAACGAACTCCTCCTTCCTCCTGACTGATCACTTGAGTTGGGGCATAGGTCTTTTCCTGACTTCAGACTCAACATAAAAAATTAGTTCTTTGCTGGCTTTCAGATTAGTATTTTTATAATTGGCCTTCTCTTTTTTAAAAAACTATCTTTTTATTGATTTCAGAGAAGAAGGGAGAGGGAGAGAGAGAAACATCAATGATGAGAAAAAAAATCATTGATTGGTTGCCTCCTGCACACTCCCTATTGGGGTTCAAGGCAACAAATTGGGCATGTGCTCTTGACTGGAATTGAACCTGAGACCCTGCAGTCCTCAGGCTGATGCTCTATCCACTGAGCAAAACCAGCTAGGCATAAATGATAGCTTTAATCTATTAAGTTTGGGGGTATTTTATTACACAGAAATAGCAACTGTAATACAATCTCATAGAGAAGTTATAAGTTATCATAAAAAGAACGTAAGACAATTCCTATTGTACATATTCAATAATTATTATATAGAATAATAATGATGATGATTGTAAATATGAAATAAATACTCTGTGTGTGAGTTTAGTGTCAGGATTAGGTCAAAGCTGCCTTTATCGTCATAGCATATGCATTTAACAAGTTGGGCAGAGAGATTATCTGTTCATGCTAATAACCACAAATGTATATATAAAATTTTCATCCACATTCAGGGCTACCAAACCCAGGACTTCTACAGCTTTAAACACTGGGAAGAAAACTGTCACATCCCTGTTGACATTATACAAAGGCAGAGTGATTGACCCCTATTCATTTATAGTGTTATCCAGCCATGTAAATAAACTCCCTAGTCTCATATTCTGTTATCCCAATTCAAACTCTGTGCAGTGGCTTGTCCTTAGGCATTTCTACTGCCTAAGCAATTTAATTGATGGTGCAAGCTCTGATATCCCCAAAGAGGACCCAAAGAAAACTTTCACGTCACAACTCATGCCAAATTCAACTAAAGTAGTACCTCCTCTCAATTCCAATAATAACAGGCTGTTGTTGTTCCTCAAGATTAAGCTCCTCAGGTAAATGCTGTAAGTTCAAAAGTTATAATAGAGCCATCTTGTGCAGTTGAAGATTATTTAAAAGCTGTTCAGGACAATGTTAATGTGTTAAAAATTTTTTATTGTGATTTAGAAAGGTGAAAAAAATTGCTATTTACATAAGTACTCAAATATTCACAAAATCATCCCTGTGCATGTAAACTTTCAACAAAATTTCCTATTCAGTATCATTGGCTATTTTAGCTTTCCATAGCATAACCTGTTCTTTATAAAACCTAGTGAGTTGATAAACAAAAGCCAATTAAGAACATTGCCATCATAAAGATGAAATAAAAAGAATGATCAAAATAAGATACTTACACTGCAAAAAAATTTAAAGTCCATGAAATGTTGAAAAACATTAGTGAAAGTAAAGAACACTTTGCAATGTATTAATGGAATAGAAGTGAAAGATGACATATATCTCTCTACAAATTTTTAACTCTAGAAAATTCTTGGTTCAGATGCTGTGGGATTGAGGTTCAGACAGCAAAGAAAAGCCATAAGGTTAAGTTTCATTTATCTAAGACATGTTCTATCCCCATAGAGATCAAAGTATGGCAAACTTTAAATAGTAATTAGTTAGCTTTTTATTTTCATTATTTTTATGATCATTATTATAAAAAGCTTAATTGATAATGCCATGCAACCATAAATATTTCATCACTTCATCATTAATGTCGTTATTACTTAATCATAATCATTATAAATAAAATATATTAATAAAATATAGGGAATTAATTCCTTTAGCACTTTTACGTATCCAGCACTTAATCGTGTTTATTTTGTCTCAATGAATTTCCTAGCACTTAAGGTATCAATTTATTTTAATTCTCACAACTTTATGATAGTCCTCACATTTATCACTATTTTACACAAGACACTGTAGCATAGAAACATTAACTAAGCTTACCAAGGTTCTTCAGTTAAGAAGTAGCAAAGCTCAGATTTGTACCTAATTATTCTTCCTCCAGATACATGCTTTTAACTGCCCCACTTTGTTGCCTCAACATAGACAGTCACATAACAAGCAAGAGATTCCTTCTAAATTGAAAGCATGAAGTTTCTATTATATTCTCACTAGAGGCCCAGTGCATGAAATGTACTGTGGGTTGTCCCTCAGCCCAGACTGCATCCTCTTCAATCTGGAACCCCTAGAAGGATGTCTGACTGCCTCGGGCCTAAACTGGCAACCAGACATCCCTCTCACAATCCAGGACTGCTGGCTTCTAACCACTTGCCTGCCTGGCTGCCTGATTGCCCCTAATTGCTCCTCTGCCAGCCTGATTGACACCTAACCACTCCAGCTCAATCATCCCCAACTGCCCTCCTTGTAGGCCTGGTTGCTATTAACTGCCCTCCCCTGGCAGCCCAATCACCTCTAATTGCCTTCCCCTGCAGGCCTGGTTGCCCCCAACTGCCCTCCCCTGTTGGCCATCATGTGACAATGTGGGGGGCAGCCATCTTGTGATGACATGGGGGTGGCCATCTGGTTACAATGTGGAGATAGCCATCTTGTGTGATGTGGGGGCAGCCATCTTATGGTGGCCATTTTGTAACAATGTGGGGCGGCCATCTTGTGATGCGAAGGTGTAAAGGTCAATTTGCATGTTACCACTTTATTATATAAGATTATATAGGATTGGGCAGCAATCTGAATGCCTGAGTCAGATGGTAGCATGGATAGGCAAAAGCAAAATCTTCACTGTGTAAATAATTGCTTACAGAAATCATTTCACCAAAACTTGAATGAATTGCAATAATTGTTTCACAGTAAATGGTTATATAGAAAATAGTTTTATACTAACTGGAATTTAAATTTGTAAAGTTTGTAAAGTTTAAAATAACAAATCTCATGTTTTCTAAGTTTATGAAAGTGAGTTTTAAATAAATATGGAAAGTAAAACTGGGTTACAAACCTAAGTCTTTACAAATTAATACACTTTCAGCCAGAAAGAATTCATACACTGCTGTATGGAACTTGTTTAGGAGTAAGGCTGTTTCGGTTTACAGGTAGGAAGAATTACTATTTGTAAAAAACAAACAAACAAACCAAAAAAAAACAAAAAACAATTGAACATTTGTGAAAACACAGAGCTGGTGCCTCACTTAACAAATGTTTTGTTCACTCTGTATTTCACACAGAGCTTGTCTTTGCCCCGTAGCATTGCATGTCCAATTACTTCCTAATGCCAAACTTTTTTGTCCTAAGAAATTTGCTATTTGATGTTGACATCAAAAGTACAAATCCTAAAGAATTCAAAGTGTTCTTTGTATTAGAGAAGTTGTATTCTTTGGCCGTGGTCAGGTGAAAGAGATTCCTTTGCAACTGTCTTCTTTGCCTTTCATATCTAGATTTGCATAGTTGATGAATGGGATAATTAGTGTGAAAAGTGCGAGGCCAAAAGCCAAAAGCCAGACACCCAGGACTCTGGAGCATTCTGTCCTTTTTGCTCGCTTAACAGCAAAGACTTATCACCAGTTCTACCCTCATGTCACACCTATTTCAATTATTTAACAGGGTTGCAGAGACAGGAAAGAGAATGAGTATTGAGTAGATGTCATTTCTCATCCTCCTCTGAAGGTTATGAAGGCTGCTGCAAGTGGCTCAGTGTTATTTGGAGGCATGAGCTGAGGGAAAGCAACACTCAGATTATGACCCCACTTCAGGGGAACTTCAAATAAGCAATTCTAAATCCATGTTGGATTTGTCAGCTCCCTTTGTGCTGCAAAGAACTGAGGCAAATGTTTGCTAATCAGCAAGTTCTAAATATCCTAATTAATAAAACATGTGTAGCTACATCTGCTCCTCCCATCCTCCTAGACGCTTCCACATCAAGATTTTTGTTCAACTACTTTTCAAACATAATGATCACACTGAGTCTTATTAAATCACCCAAAATACATAATAGTTTTTTTTAAAAATCCACACTAGGAGAGTAGTTTTAGCAATATGCCTGCGTAAGTGAGCCCACAATTAAAAAAAAATACCAATCAGGGTGTACCAGCAATTACTAACTGTTTCCATTTAATAGTCAATAAATGTGTTATTCAGTCTTACTTACAAAAGCAATTAGCCACAACATCTGTTTTAAACAAGAAAGATTAAAGTGAATTATGATAATTTTATTGCTGAAAGCCAAAAGTAATATGGAAATTTGATGGTTTTCATTATATGGAAATATTTTAATGCTATTAGCAGACTCAGTGGAATTCACTCTAAGCACATGGGACTCCAATACTCAATTTAGACTCAGGAGAGTCATTGGAAATTGCTCTTCTGGAGCAATGAAAAAGAGAATTATTTCTATCCCCTAGCATTCCCTCTATAGGTCAGATTCACACCTGCTAAAAATGTATTTTATTTTATTAATACAGAGCATTTTAGGTAAATGTAAAAAGGTTATTCATATATGAATGTTTGTGATTGCTTTACCTGAATCCCAGCTATTTTCAATTTCTGAAGAGTCGATGCACAGGTAACATTGCAGGGAACTGCTGTAAATACACTCAACATAGTAGAGCTCTAAAAGAGAATCATTTAGAGCTCTACTATGTTGTAAGTATTATAATATCCAAAAATGGCTTAAACAATAAAGAATATATATTGAATTGCTTTATTGGAAAGTTATTTTGTTTTGACAAGGTTTGGGTTCAAAAAAGGGTTGACCAAGTGGTTCAGCCAATATTTTTCAGAACTTATTTTCTCTCTCTTTGTCCTATTTCCAGGTCAACTTCAGCATCAAAGGCATCCTTGGTTCCCCTGAAGCTCCAATGTTTTCTTTTACAATATCCAGATCCCAACCTCATGTCCTCATACAAACCATCCAGAAGACAGCAAGTGTGTTCTAAACGTTTCTAGGACCAAAGGCTTCTGTTCTCAAAAAGTCCAAAAGGTTCAACATGTGTCATTGATTTTGATGGAGTTATGTATCTATCCCTGAGCCAATTACTATGATATACTGACTGATTTAAACAAACCAAGGCTCACCTTGAAACACATGGCTGAGAATGAGCAGGACCGGTTCTCTGAAACTGTTACCAGAAGGAAGAATGAATGATGCACAGTAGAGACAATGGATGTCCATGAAAGTGAGTCCTCATTACTCAGCTCTATGCTGCCTGAGCCAAATACAGTAAGTCCTCACTTAACATCCTCGATAGGTTCTGTGACTTCAAGTGAAATGACATATGATAAAACCAATTTCATCGTAGGCTTATTGACATAAAATGTGTTCTCATCAGTGTTACAGCAAAATGACATGGAATGAAACAGTGTCATTCTAGGACCTACTGTATGTCTTTGAAGACAATCACAGTCATTGTACACCCAGAGTGGATCATGACCACATGATTATTCTAAAGGAATAACAGATGATATATAGGGGTAAATACAGTTCTTTTCTATATTCACTAGTAAACACACTATTTTCTTTAAGGGACAAGCTGGAGACATTAGGCGACTTACTCAAGGTGAAAGGCTTTGATGAAATCACGACTCCATTTTAGCTATCCTGACTCTCACTTAGTCCAGTTTTCTCCCTCGATGATTTTGTCCATTATTATTTAATTTTAACTATTCTCTAAGTTTTAATGAAGTTAACTCTAGTTATACTCTAAAATAGAAGCCACTTTATATCCAACCATTTTGTATTCGAGTCATAGGCAGATAACAACAAGAAGAAACCCAAATTCCCCCCATTGAGAGGTTAGCAGTTTTGAGGGTTATACAGCCCTTTTAAGTTTGGGGGTTGTAATTCTGCTCTTTGGCAAAAAAACAACAACACAAAAACACACAACACAAACAAAACAAAAAACTTAGCAAATGCAATAACAATAGAAAGATCACTAGACTGGCAGCTAGTAGGCCTGTGTTTTTATCCCAACTTTACCACTAATTAGTGGTGTGACATTGGCAGGTTACTTATTCTCTATGGCAGTGGTTCTCAACCTTCCTAATGCCAGGACCCTTTAATACAGTTCCTCATGTTGTGGTGACACGCAACCATAAAATTATTTTCTTTGCTACTTTCTAACAGTAATTTTGCTACTGTTGTGAATCATAATGTAAATATCTGTGTTTTCTGATGGTCTTAGGCGACCCCTATGATGGGGTCGATGGACCCCCAAAGAAGTCGCTACCCACAGGTTGGGAACCACTGCTCTATGAGTTTTAATTGTGGAATTAAAATTAAAAAAAAATTCTTAAGGAAATTTTTCATTGTGAGATACTTTGATTCTATAAATTTATCTTAAGAAATGAGAAAAAAGTTATAGTACCTTAATTCTAAAGAAACACATAGATCTAAAATTAGATTGTCTAATCTCAAATTAGGAGGCTCTGGCCCCGAGATTCAATGTGTTGTTTAGTTTTTATGATTTTCAACTAAAAAGTAGAATTAATCTTTACATGCACTGTGCTTAAAATGAAGGATATATATCAAAGAACCATCTTTTTTAAATTGCTGATGCTCATGAAAGGACTGCCAATTAACAGACCAGCAGTTACTGTTAGGAAAGGTGGCCCGATGGGCTATCATTGGAAAGGGATATCCCAGAAAAAGGGAAGGAGAGTTAACATACTTTTTGGAAAAGAAGAGGAAAAACTGAAGTAAAGAAATATCATGAACTCAGTGAAGGAAAAATATACATATAAATTTCCATTCTTGGCCCTTCCCCCCACCCACAAAAATATCTTCTAAAGCCTGGTTGGCATGCATGGTCAGTTTACGAATGATGAAAGGGTAGAAAGCAAGGGCTCACAGCCTCTTTTCTCCTCTGGTGTAACTCCCATTGTCTTACTCCCAGCTCTGTGTGGACAGTGTAGGGCAACATGCAATGAAGTGGTAGCAGCACCCTTGCCTGGATCCATGGCTCAGCTCTACATTGAAATACAGTGGCCTTCAGAAACATTTGCTTATAAATCCCAGAGTGTTATAAGGAATATGTGCTAGAGGTTGAATAAATATTTAAATTTACACAATCAAAATTTCCAGTTACAGAGTGTGAAATTAAGTTACCTTGAAAGTTCTAGGAATTTGATTAGTCTTGTAAGAGACAGATTTTTCATGCCTGGATCCCCAATGTGAATTCATTATAGCCTAATATGTGATAATATATTCAAAAAAAGAAGAAGGAAAGATGGATAAACAGAAGCAAAGCAGCCCGTTTAGAAAAGTAGGCAAATGAAATTTAAAGAAGTTAAACTGATCAGTCTCTGTACTCAACTAGAGAAGGAGAGATCTGAAGATATCTAGAGCTAGAGCTACGAACTTCTTTACAGAACCATTTCCCTCCATGGTTTCCCCAATGCCGAGGTTTTCCCAAGGTGTAGACAAATAATAATATCCCTATACCAAACCATTTCATTTCTCTCATTGATTTCATGCAACAAAGAAAAGTCTGGCTAATTTCCTTTTTGGAACTTTTCTCAAGCATTTCATCACTAAAATATATTATCTCTGGGTATAAATTAATACATTTGACCAGCTGCATTATATATAAATCTTTCAAAACTGATTAGTTGATCAAATTCACAAGAGATTGATCATCTAATAATCAAGTTGTGCAAATAAAATCTCGTCTCTGGAATGCAAGTTTGAGGCACTGTCCTTTAGCTGTCTGAACAACCTCTATAGCTGATGTCTCTATAAGACAAATCTGCATACTTCATCTAAACATTAATCTCAACTATCTCCAAACTAGTGTGATATGCTTTTTTTTTCTGCTCTGAGACTTTTTTCCCTTTTTTTTTAAATTAATTTTTATACATATCTCTCCATTGCCCCCCCTCCCTCCCAGGCATGATATGCTTTTTGATTTTGGCACTTCTGGAATTATTAAGCAAATGCATAAATAATTATAATGTTATGCCATGCAAAATATGTTAAATGCATATTCACTATAAAGCATGGGATTAAAATTATTATTATTTTTAATTTTAATGTTATTTTTACAGCTTTGATCTTTTTGTAGTGTTATAATAGCTAATAAATAGTTCCATATTTTCTTTGTTATTTAAAAAAACTAGATATAACGTTTATAAGTTAGTATATTCAAAAGCCTCTAAGTTTCTAAAAGAACAAATTAAATTTGCTCAACATTTAAACTAGCAAATTCTGAAAATTGGATCACTTAATCCTGAAATTGGATCACTTGCCCTATATGTGCATGTATTATTTTGACAACTTTAGGACAAGTAAAATACATTGAAAAAACTTCCAAGGAGGAGATTTCTCAGTTGCTCAATCAGAAAAAGTGCACGCGTCGCTCAATCAGAAAAAGTGCACGCGTCTACAAGATGTTTTGCCGTCCTTTACAGAGAGTCACCACTTGTCCTGACAGATTCCTCATGCTTTCCAATGCACAGGGTGGATGGTGTTTAACATCTCCACCTTAAATGGTATTTAGAACTCTTTTAGACTATTTATCTAATTCTTCAAAACAGGAGATCCCTTTAATGAAATGTAATACTATGTTTCAAAAAAAGAAATAATTAACTCCAGCCTATAGAAAACCAAGAAGTATTTAAGTCTTGAAAAGTACTTCCCTTTTTTTTAGAACTATGTCTCATATTAAAAATGACATGTAAGCTGGGAGCTTCCTTTCTTTTCCGATATTTAATGTTATTTTCCTTTAAGGGTACCTACGGATTCACCATGGGACATATTAAAGTGTATTTGCCCCTGAAAAAAATGAAGCTACTCATAAATAGGTACTTCTTCAAAATATTTGTGGGGATGTCTGAAAATGTGGCTTAACATCAATATCTGAATAAAGATTGTGGCTATTTTTGAGGTAGAATAATTTCATTATTATTCCTAACATGGAAAACAACCAAGTTTGTTTGATTTTTTTCAAAAGTCACACAACCATCCATCCCAACTTTATCTTATTCATCACCAAGTAGACAGCAGTAGCAGGAGATTTCTGGCAGTGACATATGGCGGTGGGGGGATCTGAAAATGAAACAGTGTTTTCATTTCCAAACATCTTTCAGATGCTGGTCATTCTAGATGTCAAAACTGTCACCTAATGTCATCTTATTAAGTTTCCTTCAAAATTATCTTACATGCAACCAAAGGATCCAGATGATGAGTAATATATAAAACTTATAAATCGGTTTTTAGCAATTCCAAACATATTTTCAAAAGTGGTCAATGTCCTCCACTCTCTATCCCATGAGAATAATCTCAACAGAAGTTCTTTGATATTCTAACAATACCATTACCAAGGAGAAATATTTAAGAGAATATTTCCAATTAATAATAAACTGGTAAGTTTCCTGACTTTATAAGGATTTTTCATTTTAGAAATTCCAGAAATATGTAATATGCCTATGAAAGAGAATAACGAAGGAAAAGTATCTCTCAAGTTAAATTAGTCAGGCAAATTTCCTGAAGTTTTATACCAATTCTAGCCATATTAAGATCTCATTCATCTTCAATGACATTTCTTTTCTTTTCTCTTTTTAATCCTTAACCGAGGATATTTTTTCCACTGATTTTTAGAGAATGGAAGAGAGTGGGAAAGACAGAGAGAAATATCCATGTAAAAGAAGCACATTGATTGGTTGCCTCCTGCCAGTCCCCAACCGGAGCCAGGGATGGGGAGGAGCCTGCAACCAAGGTACATGCAACCAAGACCTTGATCAGAGTTGAACCTGAGACCCTTTGGTCCTCAGGCCAAACGCTCTATCCACTGAAACAAACTGGCTAGGGATTCAATGATATTTCAAAATCAGTTCAAGTGAAGTACAAAGAGGCTATAAATGAACATGGGCTTGAGTTTATTATTCTCTTCCTCTCATTCCATTTTCATCCTCCACTGCCTTTAATAGTTTGTTTTGCTTGGTTTTGGTTTGTTTCTATGCCCCCTACTACCTATTCTTTAGGTAAATATTAACACATAGGACAGGAGGTAGGCAAGATCATTTTCTACAAGTTAAGGAGACCTGTCAACAGATTAAAAAGACAAGAGGATTACAGTATCTGGCATTCTATCTCAAGTTCCCTTTTAAGAACATTTATATTTTCACCCAATATCTTTGTGTCTGCTTAATCATTTTCTTAAAATACTTTGAAGTAAGATCCCAGCATCTGATCTTTCAGGCAATTTAAGTTAGAACAGCGGCTGTTCTATTAAACTGTGAAATAAAGTCTCAATGTACTGTTAAATATATTTCTCTTGCCCATGTAAGTTTCCAATAGTGCTGCTTTTTCATGAAGAAAAAGATGAAACAGGTCAAACAAAAGTAATACACAGGCATTTGCTAGGAGTATAGATGGAAACTGATAGGTCCTATGAGGCAGTGAAATGTCATCTTAATTCATGTTATGTATTCAGTGACACAGCTGTCATATATCTGGTATCTCTGTCACTTTATTAAGAGAATCATTTTCAAACATTCCAGCATAGTGGGCAGTGAGCAACATTAGATAACATCAACAGTCCTACTGTCTGAAAGTGGACAACAGCAATGTCCACAGGCCCGCTGGGTTGTCCCCCGTGAGCCATAAAAGTCCCCAAAGTGACCCTATACATTGTTTAGAAAAAGAGGCAAAAGTTTTTATCTGCCAAGCAAGTCTCCTTATAGATTTAAGTCCTTTCCTCATTCAGAAAATAGAGGTAACATTTCATATGTCCCTGTTAGTTCCAAATGATCTCCTTCCAATTCACTGTTACATACAGAGAGCGGAACCCTAGTGGCTCTTAAGCCTTAGCCGCATCCTGTGGTGCCAAGAGCAGCACTGGCTACAGTTGGCTTGGCTGTCTTATATTATTAAATCAAACCTCCTCTTACCTCGACTTCCTTGTTCTTCTCTTTGTTTCTGCCCATTGAACTTTTCCCATTGCTGGCAGTCTCCCGTGCTGGGATTACGGAAATCTGGTGTAGAGGCATATTGGCAGGGCTGCAGGTTGCCAGTCCCTGGTTGGATGCCTTATCTCTTCACTCGCCCTGAGTAGCCCACCTGCACAATTGTTCATATCCTTGCTTTGCCAAGCTCAGCTCTAAACAAAAAAAGGGGAAAATAGTGGTTGAGACAAGGTGCAACAGAAGCCAGGGTCTCTGGCCAAAACATCAAAAGTTATGTAAGGAACTCTACTAGTAAAATAAATACAAGGGCAAGTAATCTAGGGGATGTTGTCTCTCAGAAGGATGATTTACTGCAAGTCATAACTGCACTGCTTTGTCACCGGAGCACCCCCTCTTCCCTAAGAGCATTGTGGGAGACAATTCAATTTCTATGGTACCTAATAACTGTCATGGAAACCAAGGAAACCTAGGTCTCACAGGCCCTTATTAGCAACTGCTTCCTTTAATGGCACAGACTCCCACATTTGCAGCGGCTACAACTTCTGCTTTTGTTTCTCCAGATTCCTCAGGAGTCCACTAAGCACCCAGAGACACTGCATCCCTCTGACTAAGTAAATAAGCAGATGGCTGAAAACCTTAGTGTCTTCTCTGGAGCCAAAACTCTTCCTTGAAAAGCATGAGAAGCTGGCTGTGTCCTTCAAGCTCTGCAGTAATTTGTTTTCAGTGGTTCTCAACCTTCTGTATGTCGTGACCCTTTAATACAGTTCCTCATGTTGTGGTGACCCCAGCCATAAAATTATTTTTGTTGCTACTTCATAACTGTAATTTTGCTACTGTTAATGAATCATAATGTAAATATCTGTATTTTCCGATGGTCTTAGATGACCCTGCTAGCGGTTCTCAACCTGTGGGTCATGACTCACAAGTTGAGAACTGGTGCTGTAGAAAGGAGAGAGAGAAGGAAAGTGGGAGGAGGGGGGTTGGGGGGAGGGATTGGGAGCAAGTACAAAATCTTTCTTGGATTATGGTAAAAAAGAATTAACATTTTAACATTCCCTGCACATCCCTTAGTAAGATACCAATGAGAACAGAACACCACACTACATATTTCAGCTTTATTGCAATTCCTTTAATCTTGAAAATATATTTATTAGAATCAGTAGCAGCCTCTTCTTGCTTTTCTAAGAAAGAAACAGACTGCTAAGAACTTGATTGTATTCTTAATAGGTATACAATATGAAAAAAAAGGATTGATCCAAATGTCTGCCCTTTATATTTAAACAATCCAATCTCTCAGTAGAGTGAGTTCTCAACATAAAGTAACTTTTTTAAAAAATTATTTTTGCCTTGTGATCTTTTCTTCTTTGTTAGGGCATTTGGTATTCTGCTTTTAAAAAAACTGAATTTTCTTTCTCATTTTGTATACATGCACTTTATATTTTCTGGACATTGTGAATAGATCAGATCTCACTAATTTTTATGTTTCTTTACTCCAAAATAAGCAAAATTTAGGAAATCTGTTGTTTTATATATCTTCAGGTACTGTGTGTAAATTCGAATTTGTCCCTAATCTTCCAAGTAGTTTCCAGCTCTACTTCATCATTAACCAACTTTGCATTCCACAATGAGAGAGTTATTTTCTATAAGACACTCCAGCTTTTTTTTAAACTCAGGATAGTCATAAAGTGAAAAGGACAGATACTCTCATTGGTCATTGAAACAAAAATAATCAATGTAAAAGTTCAAAAAATTCTTTAAGTTAAATATTTGGTGAAATAAATACTTTGATATACTTTCACGTTTGGTTTGTCCTCCTACCAACCATCAGGCCTACCTGCAGAGATTTTATAACACATAGATTTATAACACTTTATCATAGATTCAGATTCAGCAGGGCTACAGTAGGAAGCTGAGCTGGACATTTCTTTAAAATATCATTTAAAAAACCTGATACAAACCAATTTGGGGAATCACTGCATTATGTCAATAAAATAACCCTAGAAAGCAATAAACAAATTAAAGTTTGTCTAATAACAATTTTCTCACTTAAAAATAGTAAAACAACACAACAATAACAACATAAAACACAGAGTTAAGTATCCCTAAACCTGGCACTTGCTCATTATTCTTAGGTCTGATCAAATAATTAAATCAATATTCCCTTCCCTGACCTTTAGATCATTTCTCAACCAAAATTCCCTTTTGCTTAGACCACATTCCATTTGCTAAGAACAGTAATTTCCCTGCCTTACCTACCCAGGATCCTGACCTGCCAGAGAAGTCTCTGCTGAAAAAAATCCACCAGAATAATTTAAAACCTCTGACTCCCTGGTCTCTGGGTGCTAGCACCATTTGGGGGCTCATACCATCTGGTTTCCAGATTACCTAATCCTATATAATAAAAGCCCAGTGACCGAAATGGTGGAATGACCAGAGACCAAGGCTATCAGGCAGGCAGGCGAGTAGTTAGGGGCAATAAGGCAGGCAGGTTAGTGGTTGGAGATGATGAGGCAGGAGTGCAGAGGTGGTTAGGAATGATCAGGTAGGCCGGCGAGCAGTTAGGAGTCATCGGTCCTGGATTGCAAGAGGGATGTCTGAAAGATCCTGGATTGCAAGAGGGTATAGTCATCGGTCCTGGATTGCAAGAGGGATGTCTGAAAGATCCTGGATTGCAAGAGGGTGGGCTGAAGGACCCTCCCAACCCCCTTTCCCCACCACACACACCCCATGCACAAATTTCACGTACTAGGCCTCTAGTAAATTTATAATTCTTTATCACTTTCAGCCTCCTAACAATCATCACTCTTAGTTGTCAAAAATGTGTGAAACACAGAAGCTTTAATGAAGTGACTAAAAGCAAATTCTTCCAAAAATGTAATATCCAAAGTTAAGTTGATAATGCCTAAAAATCACTTCTGTCACCTGTAATTGTAAAGTGGTCATTTCCTTACTTTAAAAGAATTCTTAATCCTTATATCTAGAAGGACTGTCTTAATTAAGCAAAGGTTGGACATAGAAGTCTGTAAATTCAATAGTGTGTGACAACTATTAAAATGTAAATTATGAATCTATTTAGAAAAATACTATCCTCAGTGTTTACATCCATGAAAAGTTCCATGAACAGCTAAGGCAGCTTTCCAGATAATTTAGACTTTAGTACTTTTTCTTAAAATATTCATTGAAGTTACAGGAAAGGAGATTTTTAGCTTGAATTAACTAAATGGCATTCTTAATCCTTGACCTCATTATATATGCAAGGTTTATCCTTTATTTACTGTGAGTTTTTCAAAAATCAGATTTAAATGTCAAGTTAATTTGATTTATGTGGTTGAGTTATTTAATTAGCTTTCTTTTACCTTAAAATTTAGAAAATAAATTGAATTTTTTAAAAAGGTATTTACTTCTTAGAGTATTTTACACATTAAACAAGAGAAAGTTTATTATGTATTTTCAAGTAAATATTTCAGAAATATCAAGGAACATTAATAACCAGAATGTTTAATGAACATTTACCTATGAGGTACTGCCATGCAGCAACCTAAATGGAACTGAAGAGCATTAAGCTAAGTGAAATAAGCCAGTCAATAAAAGAAAAATACCACATGATCTCACTCATTTATGGATCATAAAGAACATTATAAACTGATGAACAAAAGGATAGATACAGAGACAGTAAAGCATCAAACAGACTGTCAAATTACAGTGGGAAAGTTAGGGAGAGGCGGGGTAGTAAGAGATCAACCGAAGGACTTGAATGCATGCATATAAGCATAACCATTGGACACAAAACACTGGAGGGGTTAGGGCAGGCATGGGAGTGGGGTGTGGAGGAGGCAATGGAAAGATATGTACACATGTAATACATTAATAAAAAATAAAATAAAATAAAATAAAAATAAGCTTTCAAACTGTATCAGAGAGAGAGAAAAAAGGAAAGTGCATACTTTTAACACTTTGTGTGTATGAATACTGTCTTTTTTTAAAGTATTTTAATTGATTTCAGAAAGAGAGGAAAGGAGAGGAAGAGAGAGATAGAAACATCAATGATAAGAGACAATCACTGATCAGCTGCCTTCTGCAGGCCCCAAACTGAGGATAAGCCTACAACCCAGGCATATGCCCTAACTGGGAATCAAACCATGACCTCCTGCTTCTTAGCTCAGTGCTCAACCACTGAGTCATACCAGCTGAGCAGAATGCTCTCTTGCCTTGGAACCATACCAGCTAACCTCAATGGACTTGAATCTAACACCTTTTCTAAAGCAGCTCCCAACATGCTTTGCTAACTACAAGCATGAAGACTCCCTAGGATGACTCTTTCTGTAATAATCCAAAACTAAAAACAAACAAACAAACAAACAAAAAAACCCACTACAGTGCTGTGAATGCATTTCTCCTAGGAGAACACATTCCATCTTGTAAGTAATTAAACCCCACAGAATAAACAGGATGCAATGTCGAAAACCAAATATTGTTCTCATTAAATGGATGTAAACAGGAAGCCAGAAGGCTGGCCAACCTTAACTGCTCTGAAAGGTCAGAGCTAATTACTCCCTGTTTAGTTGAAACATTATTGGTTGAAGCAACCTGTATCTGTATCATGTTAATTTCTGTTTTTGTTATTTCCTGCCTAAAGGCTAGGGGTGTGTCCCAAAGCCTTAATAAAAGGGAAAAAAAGGCCAGAGCAAAAGGCAGTCCTTCCCATTAGAGGAAGGCTCCCGACTGGCCCCCCAATATCGCCAAATTAATGTTTTCTGGTCTCTCATTTCGTTTGCGTGTGGCCTCCTTCAGAACCCGAACCCTGACCCGGGAACCCTGAACCACGCGGGACGTGGAAAGAGGTTCCCACAATGCAATGCAGCAACTGAGCATCTACAGGCATAGCCTTGCACCAGAGAAGAGCCATGAATTCTGGAATCATTCAGCTAATCTGTTTCTACATACACAATTACAATACATAGGCATGATCAAGATTACCAACATTTCTGTGGAAATTATTTACTATAATTAGTGTTGAAACCATCTAGAAGATGCACTTTCCACCTGATACCAGGCCATACAGCCTGAATTACATTTGATTTTCTTTCTCCTTCTGGTTTCCAACACTCTGGTTCTGGGAATAGTACTGAAATTACAGAATCTGGCTCCTAAATTTGGCAGTTGAAGTTTGTAATTTTAGTGCTAGGATCTTAGCTTTTCCTAAGTGATTCTGATTTTGTGTGCTCTTTACTCTCGATGACCTAGGTTGCCTATAGTTTAAAAGGAAGACAAAACAAGATTTGCATCTGATCCTATACTGTAAGCCTTCCCTCAACTTTGCCACTTTGAAAGAGAGAGAGAGAGATAGAGGGAGATAAAGAGAGATAGAGAGAGAGGAGAGAAGAGGAGAGGAAAGGAGAGGAGAGGAGAGGAGAGAAGAGGAGAGGCGGGAGGGAGGGAGGGTGGGAGGGAAGGAGGGAGGAAGGAAGGAAGGAAGGAAGGAAGGAAGGAAGGAAGGAAGGAAGGAAGGAAGGAAGGAAAGAAGGAAGGAAGGACCTCAGGTGGTTTATTTATATTGTAATTAAGCAAGAAAAGAAATACAGGACTAGGCAAATGAAAGGAAGCAAGGTAACACCTACTAATACATTACCTGGAAGACCGATAAAGTTAACCAACATTTCTTGAACACCTTCTGTGCTTTCTGAATAATGCTAAGAGTTAAGGGGCAGGAGGTAATGTACAAAATTATATGGGACAATCTTTGTAATCAAGGAGTTTGCCCTGTCATTAGGGAGATATGACTTACACAGGCAAATTAGTTTGAAAACATATGATGCACTATATCAGTATTTGAAACATAATATAGAATATTGACTGTGAGTATAAAACCAAACAAAAAAGGTTTGAGCACCAAGAAATCATTGTAAGTCTAAATAGGTCATCTTGAGGAATTGGGGGTTGCTATATATAAAAGTGATAAAGTCATTTCAAGGCATAGAGATGAGTGTGAGATTGGCATGTGGGGATGCAGGTTACTATTTTAAATAAGAAAAAATTTGCTTAAGATTATCAATTGATTTAGGCCATGTATGCGCATTAGAATATGACATTGACTGAAACGGGAAGGGAGAGGGGAGAAACCAGGCCAAGAGCCTGAAGAAAGGTGAAGTCTATTGCAAACATTGGGAGAGAATATAGAGATAATAAAGCTAAGTAACTTCAAGTGAATTCTGAAAATGGAAACAAGCATTCTGAGTTGGGGAAGGTATTTCATAGCATATCCCTGATGAAAGAGGAAAAACCTTGATTAAATGTATTTTGAACATGCCATCACACAAGGCCACTGTGAGAGGTTATTGGGAAGAATATAGGAACAAGATACCATTGCACAAAAACTTTATGATGTCTTATAAAAAAAGAAGGAAAAGGAACATGGATTTAAAAGCTATTTTACTGGGGAAATGCTGAAGCATAAGCATATACTGTACTTATATAGAAGAATTAGGAAATAACACAAACAAACAAAACAAGATTAATGGGCATGATGAGAGGGAAAGATAAAACAGAAAAATAATTACAATCCCTAGTTCTCAGTTTATAAAAAATCTGCAATGTAATGAATCATTTCTAACATGTTGTGTTTTCCTAGATTCTGTCTGAGTTTTAGAATCCAATCATGGTTATTTTGGTATGTGCAACTATCTTTTGTAATTAGAGCAACATTCTTTTAATGTAGAAATTCTGTCTCTGGAGACCTTTCAGAAGCAATTTGATGATCAACCTTAAAACATGAACATGAAATAAACTCTCAAGATCTTTGATTTTAGTCTCTGAAAAGTATTGGTCTTAATTTTGGACACATCTATTTTCTGAGGTTGAAGCAGAATACAATGGAGCGAAGGACATCATTTCAGTCTTTTGTAGAATCAATAGCAATCCTCACAGACATAAGATATGTGATAATTACAGCAGGCACAGAAATGGTCAGTTGAACTAGTTTTTATTTTTTATATTATGCTCATGATAAAAGAATGTCATCAATAACAAAATATCTTTATTAACTTCATAGGATTAATCATTGCTCCTTTCTAAATTTGCAGAATTAGAAAGAAAAGCATCACTTCATTCTATTCTCTAAAAAATATGTTAGAAATAATTTAAAAACTCAGAAATATTGTGCACATAATTTAGGATTTATAGGCATAGTTTAGAATTAATAAAAATCAAATTTTATGTTGTATACTATTTTACTTTCAAAACAAATAAAATTAAAATCTTTAAAAAAAAAGTTAGATTGGCAAACCAGTTTAACTGTTTTACCTTCCAAGTATGTAAATGCACAAGTTAATCTTTGATAATGTTCTCTTAAACTTTCAAAATGTTAGTGTGTCTACTATATAAGAAGCAAACGGGGGGGGGGATATCTTAGGGCAAATATCTACTTATTCGTATATTTTCAGAAAGTGTAAAGTAGTCATCCCAAAAGGATGGGCTCGCCTCTCTGGGGGCATGAAGTCCTGGCAGAAGGTCTTCAAATCACTGACTGCTTCAGAACATTTCGACCTTTATTTCAGAGGAATAAGAGTAAGGGGAAGAGAAATGGGTATTTTCACAGAGGGGAGTTTTTGAAGCTTATAAATTTTTTTAAATCCAAAGAAAAATAGAATTTGATAGCTAACTGGGTATAAACCCAATTGATCAATAAGTTTTAAGAGACTACTGAGTATATAAAACCTCTTTATCCTTTTGAAAACAAAATTGTTTATCCCATTTTTTTGAAAAAGTATTTATTGAACACTTACTATGTTGCAAGCATAGTAATGAATATTGGGACAGTAATGAATAAAACAGTTTTTACTCTCATGGAATTTACAGGCTAATAGGAAAGATATGACAGACTAGTAAATGTGTACTTATAAATTGAAAACATACTATCAAGGAAACAAACAGGACAATATAATAGGATAACAAGGGGATCTTATTTCCTTATAGACTTTTAGGAATAAGACATGAAATTCTATCAGAATTTATAATACTTCTTTTCAGGAGCTATACTACTTAATGGGTTAAACTACCTGTTCCTCAAAATATATGTTGGAATCCTAGTCTTAAGTCTCTCAGGATATGATTTTATTTGGAAAAAGGGCCTTTATGGATATAATCAATTTAAAATGAGGTCATTAGTGCAGGGCTCAATCCAGGAGAAGCGGTGCCCTCAAAAAAGGAAAAAATTTGGACACAGAGACAATGCTCACATAGGGAGAATGCCATGTGGAATTCAGAGGTGCACTGCCACCCAGCAAGGAACTACAAAAACTAGGGCCTGGCACAGATGCTTTCTTAGTACCCTCAGAAGGAACAGGGCCCTGACAACACCTTGATTTCAGATTTCTAGCCTCCAGAACTGTGAGGCAATACATTTCTGTTCTTTAAGCCACTCAATTCTTGGAACTTTCTTACAGGAGGAATCTACTTCAGTAGATGCTTGGAATTATTTTTACTATTAACTCTCCCCTAAAAGTGTATGAGTAATATACTTACAGTGAATTACTAAAAAAAATAACTGGGTATAACCCAAATTAAACAATGTATTTTAAGAACATTAAGAATACAAAACTATCTTTTATTCCTTTTAAGAACAAGATTGCTTATTCCTATTTTTTAACCGGCATGATTATTCCTCACAAAATGATTTTAGAAATAAGCAAACAAAATAAGAACTGACATACTCATTAACTTTGAGTAGCTAACATTATGGTCCCTGAGAAAACATATACTAAATTCACTATATAGTTTCATCATATGGATTGCTATTTTAAAAGTAATGTTATGATCTAATTTATTTTCTGACATGGATGAATATATTATACCAACATTTTCCTGTTATAAAAAGTAATATCTAATGGAAAGTAAAACCTTAAAATCTAAACTCCTAATTTGTTGCTTATATTTTTAATTTTTGATGGATTAAAGCAATTTTGATTAATCATTCCATATTCCATATTCAGATAGCTAAGATGGGTATGATCTCTCTCTAGGAAAGAGAAAAATGATATTCAGAAGGATAAATTTACATTTCTACTAATACTGAGTAAGAGAATTAGTAAAAGCACGTAGGTGTTAGCTCTAAATAATTATCTCTATTCCTCACTAAAGCCAGTAAAGTTTTTCTGCAGAGTAGTAGCACTTCCTTGTAAGAAGCAAATAACAGGTATACAAAAGTTAGAATGCATTTTACTGAAACTTGCACATCTTGAAAGACACTATTGGATATCCAGGAAAGTGAAAATATTATTCCAATGGAGATCCAGGCTCCATAAGCAGGCAGCTGTGCTCAATAGGACAATGACCCACAGGTGAGGCAAAAACAAAAATAAACAGGATGGCCTATGAGGAGTGATACATAAGATGTGAGTGCTGATAAAGGACCAGGGTAGACGCTTAGCAGAAGAGCAGTATCTAATGGGTCCACAGAAGGCATATTGTTTTAGGAAATGCGAATGAGTGTCGATCAGAACAAGGGCATTAGTCACATGATAACTGTGGGCATCAAGTCCAAGGGAAATGGGCTAGAATAGAAAGGGAAGACCAAGGACGATGTACTGATAGCCAAGAGCAGAGAAAAGCAGTTTCAAAAGTATCCTGAGAATGAGGAGTACAAAGCAGTGTGGTTATAAGGGCTTGGGGGAGCCAGAATAAGAGGAAGGGAGGGAGTGGTAAGTTGTTGAATTCAAGGGCTAAGCCGGATATATTTTGGAATATTATCTTAAATACTAGAGGCCCAGTGCCTGAAATTTGTGCATGGGGAGGAGGTGTCCTTTAGCCCAGCCTACTCTCTCTCTAATATGGGACCCCTTGAGAGATGTCTGACTGTCCGTTTAGGCTCAATCCAGGTAGGCCTAAACCGGCAGTTGGACACACTCTCACAATCCAGGACTGCTGGCTCCCAACTGCCTAACTGCCTGCCTTCCTGATTCCCCCATTAACCACTTCTGCCTGCCAGCCTGATCACTCCCTAACCTCTCCCCTGCCAGCCTGATTGATGCCAAACTGCTTCCCCAGCCAGCCTGTTTGCCGTTAGTTGCCCTACCCTATGGGCCTGGTCTCCCCTAACTGCCCTCCCCTGCAGGCTTGATCACCTTCAACTGCTTTCCCTTGCAGGCCTGGTGCCTGCCAACTTCCTCTCCTGCTGGCCATCTTGTGTCTACATGGGGGCAGGATCTTGTAACCACATGGGGGCAGTCATCTTGTGTGTTGGAGTGATGGTCAATCTGCATATTACTCTTTTATTAGATAGGATGGAGGTCTGGTACATGGTTGGGGGCCAGCTGTTTTGCTCTGAAGGGTGTCCTGGATCAGAGTGGGGGTTCCCTTGGAGCATGGGGTGGCCTGGACAAGGGGCCTATGGTGGTTTGCAGGCCAGCTACACCCCACAACTACCCAAGCAGAGGCCCTGGTATCTGGGATTCATTGAAGCTTTGTAGCTTGGAGTGGAGCCACGCCTTCTACTAGCACATTAAAACTTTGGTGCCTTAAGCATCTGCCAGGGTGTGCAGAAAGCTTGGCTTCCTCCATAGTCAGGGGCAACTCAAGCCATCAAGTTGTGGCAATAAATGTAAAGAACTTAACTATCTAGTTACTGACTTTATTGTCAATTACATATTTTTTATCCACAACTTAAAGGGTCTTAAACACACAAATATAAATTCTATACATAAAAGGTCTAAAAAAGGGCATAAATAATAACAAGAGATTATTAATAGAGTTAACTTTGAAATACTAAAGATTTTTAAGTTCTTACTCTAAAAGTATTTCATAGAGAAAATATATTCACTGAAATAATTAAAGGGTGTAAAGTATGAAATACTTCAAATATTTGAAAATGGACTCTTAAATAAGTAAGAGTATCACAATACTTTCAAAGGAAAATAAATCAAAAGATTTATCCTTTGTAATTATATCATTTTTATAAGATGTCCTCTATATTCATGATTAGGTCTCCAAAATCTAATAAATTGGAATAATATATTAATTATTTAAATATTTTCTTTATTTTTATTATTAATAAGCATTTAGATTTTTTTTCAATTTTCTAAGGCAGTAAGATTCTATTTTTTCTTTTTTTATGTAAATGCTTTTAATTATTAACACAGTAGTACTATTTGATACTCAAATAAGATAATGCATATAAACTTCTTGGCATGTGCTTGCCACGGAGTAAGCACTAAGTGTTCACCACTCATATTTGAAGTTTAAATTTACATAAAATGCTTTAATCATTAAACATATACTTACATTTAAAGAAATAGTGAAGATTAAATATAGTTTTTTTAAAAGTAATTAGCAATGTTCATTCCTTCAAACTCTATCTAAGAAAGTATTCTAACTACACAGTAAAACCCAATCTCTCATTTATAGAGAATTACTTCCACTTATCAATTAAATGTAAATGCCTATACTATTTTTAATAGCACTTTTTAAAAACCAAGAATTATAAGAAAATTTCATATATGTAGTATGCAAGCTACAATTTTTACAGTGTCACTTTCCAGAGTTGCAATAGTATGGTATCATTACCAATTTGAGTTAATATATTATAGAAAATGCCGGTAATAATGATGACAATAGTAATTACTATTTGTTGAGCCATCTACTATCTGCCAAGTAATGTATCAGACACCCTACACATATATTACCTTAGTTGGCTCCCACCAAAATCTTCCTAGGTAGAATTATGATCTCTATCAGAGAAGGGAACTGTGACTCTGAGCGATATAAGACTTGACCAAGTTCCAAAATATATAGTCAATGACTGATTTTAGACTGAATTTAACTCTGTCTGACATTAAACATCTTTAAAACAATATGTTAATATATATTACTGATAGATGTACTGCAGAATAAATACAGTATTGACTGTATGAGTTGCTGATCATCATCATATCCTGATTATGCTGTCCTTGCAGATCATGACACAAAGCCAAACAGTCAATGAATGTTCTTAAAGCTTTAGTGACTGTGATACCCAGCTCAATGTACTCTGCAATAATGTCTTTGCTTTCATAGTAGTGGGCAGAAGAATATATCTGTCATAAGTTCTTATAATGTTTGGCTATTTTCCTGAGAATATGGAGTCACCAGAGTACTATCAAGTCCAAAATCTAGAAAATTAACTTTAAAATTGTAGGGAAAAAGATAAATCCTAAACTATTTTTATGCCATATTATGAATCATTGAACTGATAGGATGTGTTCAGCAAGACACTATTTTCTGAAAATTTTCACAGATGCCAGTCACCACAGATGTCAAATAATCATAAGAAGCATCTACATTTTAGAACACAAACTTAATTTTCTATCATAAGAGCTCTGCAAGCACTGGCTGATAAATTAAATAAAACATTAAGAGAACATAAATGTATAAAGAAAAATAAGGAGACAGACACACACACAGAGAAACTGAATGATTTTATTTAAAAATGCTTAAAAAGCATAAATTTGATTTGGGGGGTCTGAAATATTTGCTGATACAATTACTGAGTTGGATAAAATTTAATAATTATTTTTAGTCCCGGTGGAGGTTACACTGAAAAAGAAAGAACACTTGAGTAGAATATTAAGAGGTATTTATTCTCAGACCGCACAATGGACAAATATCTATAATTAGTTTGAAAATAAAGTACCATCTGAACTGATTCTATTATGAACATTATACATAATTTTAAATTTGATATCTCTTCCTTCAGAGAAGAGCAACTACCAAATAAAAAGTTTACTATTATGTAGGGAATGGCACCAATATAATAAAGCAATAAAGACAGAGTTCTCTGCTTGGAATTCTAAAATTAACTGGTGATTTTTCATCAGTTGTAGAAAAGGCTGCAATTACCCAAGAATACTTTTTCTAAAAATAACTATAATTAGCAAATGAGTGCAACATGAAAGAAAATGGTGACCATTTAGGTCATATTGAAATAACCACATAAAATGTCCACTTAAGAACAAAGAGTTTAATGCACCTGCTATCATATTGTCTAAGATTCTACTTTTCCTTTTAAATAAGAGGCTAATATATTTGTGATATCTAAAATTACTTGTAAGTAAAGAAAATTATTTGCTGTTAGAGTCTATGTTAAGAGAATACTAGAAAAATATTCAATAACTTTATTTGAAGCCATCACATAAAGAGTTAAAAGTATGTGGTTATGATATATGTAAAGCACATTCATAAATCATAACACATTCTAGGCAGTAAACGTTAGGTTACAAACACCTAGGAACAGAATGGAAATCACAGAATCAGGTAATGTTACAAGACACTTGCAGATAGTACTAGGAAGGAAGCAGCATGAAGTTAAAAATTAAAGTAGGGAGATTACTTCTCACATTTCTCTAAGGCTTTCTTTCCTACTCTATGCAAATATAAACAACTGTAAAGAAATATAAGACTAAAAATTATATTACACACAAGTGTTTCTAGGCAAATTACAACCAGGCAGCATAGACCCATGCTTGATTCCTTAAAAAGGGTAAATAATGAGATGATTCCTGTAATTTTCTGGCTTTTTGCCTGGTGGCAACTGCTGGACTCCAGTACTGAGAACTAGATTGTCTGCCTTAGTTGAAGAAATAGAGATTGAGGTAGAAGGAAATGGAGATGGCTGGAATTTGCAGAGCAAAGAACTAGAGAAAAGGGCCTATAGAGAAACAGGTCCAAATATGTGTATAGACTCCCTTTGAGTCTTTAGCTATACACTAACTTGCAGGTTTGCAAGGTGAGACGCCACAAGGTAAAGGAAGGAAAGAACTACCAAACAAATCCAGGAGTTCACCCAGGATTCAAGATCTATCAAATGAGAGTGGAGAAAACTTGTTAAATCAAAGATTATTCAGCAGAGATCCCCAAACCATTAGAACGTGGAGTAAAAAAAAAAAAAAAAGCATGTCAAACTCAAAAGCTAGCATGGGCCAAATAAATGAGGCATAAGGCCCGCAGGCCATGAGTTTGACATGCTTATTCTAGATTCTCCCTTCAAAAAGCTTAAAAGTCAACCTATAAGGAAACAAATAAACCTCAAGTGAATTAATTCTGCATTTTTTAAAGAAAGATAGCCTACAAGGGTTCCTTTTTCTCAGGAATACAGATAGGCACAATCACTATGGAAAAACAGTGTGGAGTTTGCTCAAAAAATTAAAAATGGAATTACCACTTCTAGGAATATATCCTAAGAAGTCTGAAACACCCATCAAAAACTCTAAATGCACCCCCATGTTCGTAGCAACATTATTTGCAACTAGAGGCCCAGTGTAGAAATTCGTGCACTTTGCGGGGGGGGGGGGTCCCCTCAGCCCAGCCTGCACCCTCTCGCATTTTGGAAGCCCTCGGAAGATGTCCAACTGACAACTTAGACCCGCTCCCCACATGCAGCAGGCAGCCGATCAGTTGGACATCCTTAGCGCTTCCACACAGGCGGGAGAGGCTCCCACCACTGCCCCTATACTTGCCAGCCATGAGCTCAGCTTCTGGCTGGGCAGCGGTCCCGCTGTGGGAGTGCACTGACCACCAGGAGGCAGCTTGTGCATTGAGCATCTGCCTCCTGGTGGTCAGTGCATATCATAGCGACCATTTGTTTGGCCGTTTAGTCTATTTGCATATTAGCCTTTTATTATATAGGATAACTAAGATGTGTAAACAGCCTAAGTGCTCAACAGTAGATGAGTGGATTAAAACAGTGGTACATTTATACAATGAATATTATGCAACTGTAAAAAAAAAAAAAAAGAAGAAGGATCTCTTACCCTTTGAAACAGCATGGAGGGACCTAGAGAGTATTATGTTAAGTGAAATAAGTCATTTGGAGAAAGACAGGTATCACATAATCTCTCTTATATATGGAATATAATAAACAAAATAAACTGATGAACAAAATAGACCCAGAGACATTGAAGCATATAACAGTCAGGCATATTTCAGAGGGTAGGGGTTGGGGCAGGAAGAAATTAATGAAATAATTTATATATATATATATATATATATATATATATATATATATATATATATATATATAACCCATGGACACAGATCATAATGCAGTGAAGGCCTGAATGGAGGAGATCAGGGATGGAAGCCTGGTGGAAGGAGTCAATGCCGGGGGCAGTGGAGGGAGAGAAGAGGAGGCAACATCTGTAATACTTTCAACAATAAAGATAAATTTTAAAAATAAAAACATAAAGGAAGATAGATAGCAAAATCCAGATTCTCAACAATGAAATATTCAGAATATTCAGCATTAAAAAGAACACAATTAGATATATGAAGAAGCAGTAAAGTATGATTCATAGTCAGAATTAATGGCAGTGATGTGGCAAATCAAGAAATTATAGAGACAGTGAAATTAGCAGACAAGCCATTATAATAGCTATTATAAATTGGCTCAGAGAAAAACATAAAAAGAAAAAAAATGCAAAGATAAAAAAGAAGCAGAAAGAACTTCTAAATACAAAAAATACATCTAATATAAAAATTCACCAAGTAGATTTAAAACCAAATTAAGCATTGCAGGAAAATATAGTAAACTTGAACATATAACAACAATAATAATAAATAAAAAGCTTACCTAAATATAGTAAGGAGAGGGAAAAAAGAAGAGAAAAATAACAAGGAAAGAGTTATATGAGGAAAAAGCAAGCAATTAACACTTAGGTAATGGAGTTTGGGGTGGGGAGGAAGGGTACATGTAAAACTTTGAACAATAAAGTCTTTTAAAAACGTATAGCTGCTGAAATCGGTTTGGCTCAGTGGATAGAGCATCGGCCTGCGAACTGAAAGGTCCCAGGTTCGATTCCGGTCAAGGGCATGTATCTTGGTTGAGGGCACATCCCCAGTAGGGGCGTGCAGGAGGTGGCTGATGGATGTCTCTCTCTCATTGATGTTTCTAACTTTCTATCCCTTTCCCTTCCTCTCTGTAAAAAATCAATAAAATATATTAAAAAAAAATATATATATATATATAGCAACATGAGACTAAAATTGAATTCTAAAATCAATCCAAAAGAAGGTAAGCAAAAAAGAGGGAAAAAAACCCAGATGGGACAATAAAAATAATACAGCTCTAGCTAGACTGAAAAAAGAGAAAAATAAAAAAAGGCTCTAATTTAACAATACAAGGATAAAAGAGGAAACATCACTACATATTCAACAGACATTGAAAGAATAACAAGAATATATTATGAACAATTTTAAGTCAACAAAAAATTTACAAATCAGATAAAATATGCAAATTAGTTGAAAGATAAAAATTAATAAGTAGAATCTCTTTTAAGCCTATTTCTATTAAAGGATTGCATTAACAATTTAAAACTTTTCAATAAAGAAAACTCTGGGATCAAATAATATCACTGAGGAATTTTAAAAATATTTGAATTTGAAATTAATACCAGCCTGACAAATTTTTCAGAAGATATAAAAATATAGCATTTTTCTAATTAATTTTTTGAAACAAAATCTACCCCTATGCCTATATCAAAGACATTCCAAAGGAAGAAAAATTTACAGGCCAATATCCATTATAAATATAAATGCCAAAATTTTAAACATAATTTTAGAAAGATGAAGTCAGCAATATTCTAAAAGGATAATATCATGAAAAAAAATGGGGCTTATCCTAGCATCTTAGTTTAACAATAAAAAAATTAATGTATTGCTCCATAGTCAAGACTAAAAGAAAAAATTATTAATTCAATAAATAGAGGAAAAGCATTTGGTAAAAAATACCTATTGACAATATTGTTTTAGCAAACTAGTAAAAGAAAAGAAGACACTCCTTCAACTTGATAAAGAATATTTAATGAAAAATTTTTAGCAAACATCACACTTAGTGATAGACAAACAAACAAAAACTATTTTTTTCCACCCTGTGCTCAAGGACAAGACAAAAACAATCATCAATAATTTCTAGTTAATATTGTCTTTATTTCCAGAAAACCTTATTGGATAAGTAAACAAGCTTTAGGAATTTCACACAAAAAAAGGAATTAGACCTAAATTAATTAAGACAAATTATAGAATTGAACATCAGTTTACCAAAAAAAAAAAAAACAACATATTTTTTATTTGTAGATATTAACCACAAACAATAATAAAATGCAATTTTTAAAAACACTATTTATAGTAGCATACAAATTCAAGACTACTTAGGGATAAAGTGTACACTAAGATCTATTCACTGAAAACTATAAAATATTGAGATAAAATAAAGACTTAAATAAATGGAATAATATTATATTATGCTCTTCAGAGTATCAATATTATTATGTAAATTCTCCCTAAATTTATTTAAAGATTCAATACACTTACAAGCAAAATTCCCAATAAGCTTTGTATTAAATTGATATTTATCAATAATTTTAATTATATTTTTAAAGTATAATAACAAATGGAAACATATTGTAGAACAAAGGGAATAACCCACCTTTCCATAAAGAAAGCTCTTTGGAGGAAAATGAGAATCTAGCTTGTTTAAAAATTTAGAGCAAGCACTAACACACTTTTCCTATTTTATAACTTTTAATGCAGCAAAAGCATATTTAATATTCTTCCCTAAAAACTTTATTCTTATCATAAATTGTCAACAAAAATGAGAAGCTGATCTGCAATAACTCTGCATAATAATCTGCCATCTATCATTGCATCCTTCTTCAAGATCAAACTACCTATTTACAGAAAACATTGTTTGTGAAAGATTTGCCTTAACACAAAAGATTCATCCTAATCATAAATGACATATGGGAGTATGGGCTTCTTTTACTTACAATTAAACAACTCTGTGAGATGTTTACTGAGAGTCCAGAATAACAAAAGGCACTATGTAATATGCAAAAAAGCATGAGGACATAGCCTAGCGGAGGAGTTAAGACATAAAAAGGCTCTATTTAGCCATTAAGATAATACAGCATCACACATAAATCTGTGTGGCATTGATAATAACTGCAACATCATTTTCAGGATGAATGAATAAGTATAGCATTGAGGGAAATTTTTTGCTGAGAAAGTAAGATTAGAGTCCTCGATTGACAATGTTCAGGGGAGGATGTAAATGGATGGAAAGGAAGGAGATGGGAAGAGAAGATAAATTTGAGCATATGAGAATACTATGCTATTTTTTTATTTACCAAAAAGAGGGGGTGGGAATACAACTCCCACCATAAAAATCTGTATGGAAATATTATGGGAAGCTGAAGGGGAATAAATGATGGAGTTCTGGGTGGAGAATATGAAATTCATTTATTTTGTAGAAAAGAGACCAAAGCTAATGTCTGACATTTATAGAACTAGTAGGAGATTCTGTGTGTATTTAAAGTTACAAAGTTATCATTAGAGTAACTAACTAATCACAATTATTTCACAATATTAGAGTAGGGATATAGAAACAATGGGGGAACTAAATAAACAAGCTAAATTTCATTTATCCTTGTGGGAGCTAAAGGATGTTGGCAAGAACTAAAAGTATAAGTAATAAAGATTAATGAATGCAGTTGCTAAGAAAAATAACAGCAAGAATTGTTTCCAATGATTGCCTCTTGGAGGGACTGAAATGGGATATTGCTGCTTTTGATTCTGTACATGTGTTATGTTAACTAAAATTATAATATAGGTATACTCTCTGAAAACAGATTTGTTACATCAAAAAACTTGTTCAAATCCAGAGAAATTATATTAAAAGTATCTTTCTCAACACCTTATTTGCTTTAAAAAACAACAAATATGAAAAGGAGGCTAGGTGATCTCTCTATGGCAAATATATTGAGGAGGTAGAAATATGCCATTTAATCTCACTGTACTCTTACACTTTTCCTTATGTTTCATTGTTAATTTCTGCATCCAATTTTAACATATTAAAATGTGATTCGCTATTCATCAGCTTCAACAAAAAAAAATGACAAGAATATATTCAAAATACCAAGTATAATAGAAAATCTTTTAAAATCTCTTTTAATTGACTTTAGAGGTAGGATGGGAGAAATACTGAAGTGAGAGAGAAACCTCAGTTGGTTCTCTCCTGTATGCAGTCTGATCAGATGAACCTGCAATGTCAGTATGTGCCCTACCAGGAATGGAACCTGCCATCTTTTGCTATACTGGTATACAGGATGATGCTCCAACTAAGGCACACTGGCCGTGGTGACAACAGAAAAATCTAACTGAAGCTAAAATACCCAGGATGATTATCTATACATCATATCTAATAAGAGCAATATGCAAATTTACCATCACTCCAACACACAAGATGGATGCCTTCATGTGGTCAAAGATGGCTGCACCTTGTAGACACAAGACAAATGCCACAAGATGTCCAGCAGGGAAGGGCAGTTGTGGGAGATCAGGCAAACAGCCGAAGGCAGTTGAGAGGGACTAGGCCTGCAAGGGAGGGTAGCTGGGGGTGATCAATCCTGCAGGGGAGGGCAGTTAGGGGTGACCAGGTCGGCAGAGGAGGGAAGTTGGGGAAAATTGTGCCTGCAGGGAAAGGAAGTTAGGTGGGAACCCAGGTCTACAGGGGAGATCAGTTGAGGGGGGCACCAGGCCTGTAGGAGTGACCAGGCCTGCAGAGGAGGGAAGTTAGGGGCAAACAGGCTGGCAGAGGAGCAGTTAGGCATCAATTAGGCTGGGAGGGGAGTGGTTAGGGTGTGATCAGGCTGGCAGGCAGAAATAGGGGAAATCAGGAAGGGAGGGAGGCAAGCAGTTGGGAGCCATCAGTCCTGGATTGTAAGAGGGATGCCCAACTGCCCACTTAGGCCCTATCATACTGGGATTGGGCCTAAATGGGCAGTTAGACATCACTTGAGGTGTCCCAGATTAGAAAGGTTGCAGGCTGGGCTTAGAAACACACACCCCCATGCACAAATTTCATTCACTAAGCCACCAGTTCTAGAATAAAAGGCTAATATGCAAAGTGTCCCCTAGAGAGTTTGACCTGGAGACTGGGAGTTTGATCACTTGCTGTGATGTGCACTGACCACAAAAGGGCAGCATGAAATGAAGGAAGGAACCAACCTGCAGCCAGAAGGACCCTATCAGCCTTGATCACCAGTCAGGCCTAGGGACACTAATCATGCATGTTTTTTTTTTTGCACCAGGCCTATGGTACAACAATAAAATAAGTCTGCATTTTCCAAATTATTATTTTTTTGGTTTGCAAGGTACTATCATAAAAAGTTGCTGCCAATAAAAAAGTGAAGTCCCAAATCCAGAGACCTTAATAAAAATATAAAAATATTTGAAAAAAAATAAATTTATAGAATTGAAAACTTTAAAGCTATTTTTGACTGTTTAAAACTCAGCTCCTGAATTTGAATGAATGTGTCTTGATAACTGATAGATTTTTAGATGATGTGAATGTTAAATATCTCTGAAATAATATGGTTTTGACTTTTGCACTAAATATACACATGGCAATGTTTATTTCCTCTTTAATATTCAAACTAGAAGTATGTTCAACACTAGCAGGTATGTTTGTGGTTAGTGACTTCTCTTCTATATTTAAAAAATTGATTCTATTTTTTGTTTTTGGAGAGCTTCTAGTATTGAAACTGAATTTAGAAAGTAAAACAGATTTTTTTCTAGGATAAGAATTATCCTATATAATAAAAACATAATATGCAAATTGACCAGATGGCAGAACAACCAGTTACTATGATGTACACTGACCACCAGAGGGCAGACACTAAATGCAGGGCCTGCCCCCTGGTGGTCAGTGTGCTTCCACAGAAGGAGCACTGCTCAGCCAGAAACCAGGCTCACAGCTGGCGAGTACAGTGATGATGGCTGGAACTTCCCCTGCCTCTGCAGTAAGGATCGAGGGGTCTTGGGCTGCAAGAGCCCCAGACTGTGCCTTAAAGGGATGTCTGCCTGCTGGCTTAGGCCCAATTCCCCCCCAAGGGATCCTAGACTGCAAGAAAGTTCAGACTGAGCTGGAAGCACCCTGCCCCAGTGTACGAATCTTTTGCACCAAGCCTCTAGTAGAATAAAATGGATTATTTAGTCTAATATCAATCTAATGGGCTATGGTTACAGACTCCACTAAAACTGTGAGCATATTTTACCAAATGTATGTTCATTACTACATTTTCTGAAAGTGTACCAATTTATTTATTCTCAGATACTAAATTCAATTTGAAACCTCATAAGTAATTATGACAATTTTAATAGGATCATAATATAATACAACTATTACACATAAATTGTGAAGTCAACCAAGTAATCAGTTCCAGCTCTCAGTATGAGGCAAATATATCTATATATTTATCACATAAGTGGACACAGAATTGCATGGCAGCATCCAAATGTGCATATACTTTATGTGGCAAGAAGATAATTTAGCCAACAGTAGAGCTGTAAAAGCCTCCCCTAGTCACCAGAACCTCTCAACTCCTGTCATAAATCTCTCCTTCCTTCATTTATTTGCTACATTTCTATAGCTACATTTCTTTGGTGTGGCACTTTGCCCTTCTACTGGGAATCCTTGTCTTCTACATACCCTATCTCTTCTTTAAGCCTAAAAGCCCTCTGTGGATAGGATTCATGTTTACCACATCAATTTTTCTGCCAAAACTACTAACAGAGTGATTCTTAGTTGATATTCCTTTAGCAATTATTTGACATTAATTACAGAGCCAAATTAGTATGTCTTATAACAAAGAGTACTGTACTTTGGATTGAAATATTTAAATGTGTTTTCCCTTCCATCCTACTAATAGCCTAGAGCTATGGTCCAGCAGCAGCACCCGAGAGTTTATTATACATTTTAGTTCTGATTCTGATATATTGAATTAGAAACTCCAGAGGTGGGACCCGCAATCTATGTTTTACAAGCCTTTCTAAGTGACTCCAATGTAAGAACCATTGGTCTAAAAATTCATGGTAAACTTAAAAACTTTCATTTGCTTTGCTTTGTACCTCCACCAGAACACTAGGTAAACTTATTTCTTAAATTAAGATAGCAATTGTATTAAAACAAACAAACAAAAACACAAAAAGCAGGTTCCATTACCTAATTTAAGAGATCAACCTGAACTTAGATCAAGTCCTCTCTACCTTTATAAGTTATCATCGTTGAATGCCTTCTTTCTCTAGAGCTATTAATATTGCTCCAAAATGACATAACCAAGAGTTCTGAATTTATTGCTCTTAATATTATTTTCTAAAAGAGTAAAAATGTTCATCATCATCTTCAATCTTTTGTCCTCAGAAGCTGCTCATTCTGGGCCAGAGTCCAAGAAGGAGAGCCCTCTGCCCCACCAGCTTGAGTCCCTCTGAGTTAAATAAGTAAGAATTTTTGTCCTAATTGAAATAAATCATCCAGGAGAGGATAAGTTGGACTCTGAGGGAACAGATGGCAGATGCCTGGAATTGGGCCTAGGAACCTCTGAAATAGCTTTCTTCCTCCCTTCTCCTCAAGTCACCCACAGCAACCTTTCATTTTTCTTTAACATGATATGTCCCTTCCTTAATCCTAACTCCCACAGATTGTTTTAAAGTAGGTAGGGAATGGAACAGAGGTTCTAATGCTCAAGAAACATAAGAAAAGACAATCTTTCCAATAATTTAGAAAAAAATTAAATAAGGACTCTGTAAGAGTTTGGGAGCTATGGAAGTGATGATTGACTCTGGTTATTTATATCTAAAGTTATAGAAGTGTACAACAACAATAACAAAAAGAGTCAATATTATTATATGAGGACTAAAAACAAAAATCAAATCATTGCACCTGGACAGTATGGTTAATTAGTTGAGCATCGACCCAGGAACTAAGAAGTCACTGAATTAATTCCTGGTTAGGGCACATGCCTGGGTTTGGGGCAATAATATATATTATGCAAAGTGTTCCCTTGGGAGTTCAACAGGAGACCGGGAGTTCAATCCCTTGCTAAGAGGTGTGCTAACCACCAGTGAGTGGTGCAGAACAAAGAAAGGCCCTGGCCAGCCAAAAGGCCTTGACTGACCCTCGTCGTCAGCCACGCCTTAGGAACCTACCTGTTCACAAATTTTGTGCACCAGGCCGTTAGTCAATAATGTTTCTCTCTCATCAAGGTTTCTATTTCTCTCTCTTCATTCCTCTCTTTAAAAGTCAATAAAACATAGTTCTTAAAAATCAAAGTATTCTAAAAAAAATCTCAAAATGAATCCAATCAAATAAATAAATAAATAAAACAAAATAAAAACAAGGATCCTCTAAGGCTATTAAATTTTTCAAATAGTGCAAATTTGAGTAATTTAAAATTAATATTCTCTTAGCAATTATTAAGGTTTATGTGATTCAAGTTTAACTTAGTTTAATATATAAATAATATAATTACACTGGTTAAGGTACAGTTACTGAGTTTTAAGAAATAACAAAATACTTTGGACTACTGGGGAAAACATACTGGTCCTGTAATACACTTCCTCCTCCTAATTTTCTCCTGTTATTCTACTTCTTAAATAAAAGCAAAGACTGTTCACTACATAAGGACAAGGAGAGAATTTATTTTACCCTTTAGATATGCAGCAAAGTACCTGAAACACAATGTCAAAAACTAGGAAGAGTCTGGAGTTTTACCCTGTTCACAAGCTAACAAGCTGGCTTGATTCAGTTCCAGGGGTGCTGGCAGAAAATACAGGACTCCCGAGTCACAGACAAAAGAGAGTTCATTACACATTCCATAACAATACCAAAGTAAGGTCATTTTCTTGCACCGTTCTCCATATGTCAATGATCACAGGTTGACACAATCATAGAGAGGTGCCACTTGCACACACAGGGGTTGCACTATAGGAGAGGAACCTCAGGCTGGATCCCGGGTTTGACAAGGGCCTTTGCCCCAGAGGGATGCATCCTCTTGATCATACTGACCACTGTCAAATTTTCCTTCTTTCCCAGAAGAGACATTATTTCTATTTTCCAAGGTTGTATGCTCTACAAATGTTCTTAGAAAGGTATCCTGATCAAAAGCTGTCAGTGCCTCTTTACAATATGTGCAGAAACACAAATGACCCATTAAAATTGTCTCCCAACATATAACAGATGTTCATTTCTATTTCTGATTAATTAAAACAATGAAAATTATTCCAATTATGAGTACCATTTTATAATATTATCTGACACTAATTATCAGCATATTCTTATAATAATTTTCATATTTCTTACTAAATATAATTCATTAGATGCTTCATATATCTGCGTTATATTAGAAATTATAGCTTATTAGCAGAATTATTATCCTTGTCGTGCAATAAATATACAATTCAAAATAAGAAATATTAACAAAATACAAATATAATGGACCTACAATACGTGCATAAACATGAAGAATATTATTTTCAAGACACTATAACATTCTGAGAATAAAACTGAATTACATAATTAGTGTGAGGATGAGTGAAAATAACTATAGAAATATGATCATCTAAGACAGGAAAAGCAGCTAGTTATTTTGACGAGAATCAACAGAAAAAGTTTCATGAGAGAAGAAATACTTCTAGATCTGTTTAGGGAGAAGGAATATCATGGTGAACAGGGAAATACATATCGAATACAAATTCATATTTTTATAAAAATAGTTTTTTAAAGTATGTCATATCAGATTTTAAACTTCAGGATAAAATTACTGCCACAAACTTTACTACATTAAATAAATGAATATTCCTCAAAGATATATGTTTCATAAGTGTTGTTAAAATATAAATAAATATATATGAAATAAAGAAAATTTGCTTAAAGGCATACCCCAAAAATATTTTTCTAAAACATTGGTTTGATCATTCTGCTTATAACCTCAATAAATCCATATGAATAAAGCACTGGCCAAAGAGAACCAATGAAATCTGAGAACTTTTTCAGCTGATGGGCAGCAACAAAACAGAAACCTCAGTCCTACAACCACATGGAAATAAGAATTCTGCCATACAGTAAGTCTGGAAGCGGACCGTTTTCCAGAACCCCTACATGTGAGCCCGGGCCATCCCGTTTCTGAATGTGAGGGCGGGGAAACCTGGAGCAGAAAACAAGCTGAGTCCACTTAGACTTCTGAACTACTAGACTATGCAATAATAAATGAGCGTTATTTCAAGCCACTAAATTTGGAATAACTTGTTATGGCAGCAATCGGAAAAAAAAAGTGACTGTCTGACTGTCTATAAACATAACCCAACTCAATTGTGTAGATTTTTACCCCTGCCTCTCCTCATTTGACCACATAGATATTCTAATTGGTCTTCCATTTTGTTGTTGTTGTTTTCTAAACACGCAAGTGTTCTTTCACCACTATTACTTTGTTTCTCTTTCAGAAAGACCTTTGTGAGCCATTTCATTGAATAAAATGGTATCCATCCTTCAACGCTTAGTTTAAATCCCAAGTAAAATGGTTTCATTCTTGAGCATCTATGCCTAAAAAATGTTTTAATTTGATAAATCCCAATGTTGATATTGTATTACTTGTATCTACAATTATATTTGCTCATTTGTTTGTTTTTTTATTTACCTAATATTCCAATTTAAATTTGTAACTCCTAAAGAGGAATGATACAATTTTACCTTCTAGAAATCATCTTCCGTTCAAGGTAGTCTCGCAAAAGATTATGGTGGTTAATATATTTTGGTTCTTTCTACTTGAAAAGCAAAAGCCAAGACAAACAGAAAATCTCAATAGATATGGCATATAATATCATGCTCATAAAATTTAAATTGTAAGGAAAATGATCACTGGCCTTCTGTCAGATGCCATATTCCCTAACGATGTGAAAATATAACATTATTCATTTCTGATTTTATAACTAGAAATGAAATCAGCTTAAACACATTTCCAGTTTTATTTCTGATTTACACTTCAATTTTAAAAACTTTCTTTTAATTTAGTTTACAATCTCAATTTTGTTTTTTTCTGGTTTTTTTTTTTTTTTTTTTTTTTTTGGTATAGAGAGGAAGGGAGAGAGAGATAGAGTCAGAAACGTTGATGAGAGAGAAACATTGATCAGCTGCCTCTTGCACACCCCTTTCTGGGGATGTGCCCGAAACCAAGGTATGTACCCTTGACAGGAATTAAATCTGGGACCTTTCAGTCTGCAGGCTGATGCTCTATCCACTGAGCAAAACTGGTTTGGGCCAATCTCAAAATTTTTGATGATGAAATTGTTAATCACTCTAACTCACAAATCACATCATTGCACACTGCAAGATTAAAACTCTATAATCTAATATATAAAATAGCTTATTCTATACAGAGGAAAAGTTAAAACTAATACAATGAGTCCAAATAGGTGATGGCTAATCATTTAAAAGAGGATTTAAATTCAACCACAATATCTTACTAAAACCTTCTAAAACATAATTTTTTAAATTTAACTTTCAACTACTTTTTTTAAGCACTTCTACAAAAATATGCAAGAGCTAAAAGGAAGCTGAAGCTTAAATGACCATCCTTCTGTTGCCTGTCTCCACTTTCTGTGCCCTGGACAGATGGTGTGTCTTTAGCACATGTTCACTTTGCAATGCTCTTTCAGAAAACAACATAGTAAACAATTAATTTGGACTTTAAAAATCCTCATAAATCTAGTTTTCTCATGATATATATGTGTGTGTGTGTATATGTGTTATGTGTGCATATATACATATATATAATTTATATATACACTTATATAGAGTGCCCCACAAAATATATATATACACACACACTTTGAATAATTATAAAGGCAGTGTTTATTAAAATGCATTTCATTTTCAAAATAGAGTTACCAATGGTTAAAGTGTAAAGACTTTTTTGGGGAAACCCTATATATATAATTACATTTACAGACCAAATTTTCATTTTTTCTTACTTAAGTTTTTATTTCATTCCTACCCAATCATAACATTGAAAATGTTTTCCTTAAAGGTTTGCCTCTGACTTATTGTGTTAATCCTCACCCAAAGATATTTTCCCATTGATTTTTAGAGAGAGAAGAGAGAAAGAAAGAGAGAGAGAGAGAGAGACATCAATTTAAGAAAGATATATTGATTGGTTGCCTCCTGAACTCACTCTGACCAGGGCTGGGGATCCAATCTGCAACCCTGGTAAGTGCCCTTTATCAGGAATTTAACCTAGGACCCTTTGGTGTGCAGGCAGATGCTCTAACCACTGTGTTACACTGGCCAGGGTGCCTTTGATTTTTTTAAAATTTGAAAACCTCAATTTACCTAGATTGGCAGCTTGCCTTTTATACTACAAAATTCTTTTTCTAAAAAGTATTTTTCTTGCTTTCAGAGAGGAAGGGAGAGGAAGAGATAGAAACATCAATAATGAGAAAGAATGATTGACTACCTCCTGCACACCCCACACTGGGGATCGAGTGTACAGCCCAGGCAGGTATCCTGACTGGGAATCGAACTCTGACCCCAGGTTCTTAGGTCAAAGCTCAACCACTGAGCCACACTGGACAGGCACTACAAATCCCCCCCCCCCTTTTTTTAAATAAAATATATTTTATTGATTTTTTACAGTGAGGAAAGGAGAAGAATAGAAAGTTAGAAACATCGATGAGAGAGAAACATTGATCAGCTAGCTGCCTCCTGCATGCCCCCCACTGGAATGTGCCCACAACCAAGGTACGTGCCCTTGACTGGAATCAAACCTGCATTGAACCTGGGACCCTTCAGTCTGCAGACCAATGCTCTATCCACTGAGCCAAACCAGTTTTGGCTACAAATTCCCTTTAAAACTTCTTATTTCCTTGAAATTTTTGTCTCAATTATTTTTTCACTGGATTTTTCCAATCAATATCAAAAAGCTATTAAAGATTGCCAAAACCTGTTTGGCTCAGTAGATAGAGCATTGCCCTGCGGACTGAAAGGTCCCGAGCTTGATTCTGGTCAAGGGCACATCCCCATTAGGGGGCATGCAGGAGGCAGCTGATCGATGTCTCTCTCTCATCAATGTTTCTGGTCCTCTATCCCTTCACCCTTCCTCTCTGTAAAAAAATCAATAAATTTTTTTTTTTAAAAGTTATTAAAGATTTTTTTTTTACAATTGTCAGAGTAGATGTTTTCATCTTTTCTTTAAATATGTCAATTCTTTTTATTTGGGCTTCATAAAAGATTTTATACACCTTTACATGAGAGGCCTGATGAACGAAATTTGTGCACCAGTGGGATCAGGCCGAAACCGGCTCTCCAACATTTCCCAAGGGGTCCTAGATTGTGAGAGGGTACAGGCCAGGCCCAGGAACCCCACCAGTGCACAATCAGGACCAGGGAGGGACGCAGGGGGTTGGTCAGCTGGGGAGGGACCACAGGAAGGCTCCAGGGCATATCCAGTCTGTTTCACTCAGTTCTGATGGGCCAGACCCCAGCAGCAAGCAAACATACTGGTTGGCGTGTCTGCTCCCTAGTAGTGTGCACATCATAGCAACTGGTCAACCAGTCGACAGTCTGCCCCCTGGTGGTCAGTGCACATCACAGCAAGCAGTTGAGAGGCCTTAGCATATCATTAGCATATTACGCTTTGATTGATTGAACAGCCGACCAAATGATCAGGCACTTAGCACATTAGACTTTTATTACATAGGATATATCCCTTACCTATAGGGAAAGAAACACACAAAAATAACTATGTAATTCTCTTACATAATAATTTCTAACATAATGAACAAACATTAAAAAGCCAATACGTATTCAACATTAGTAAATAAATGGCAATAACCTAATGTATTAATTATTAGTTATTAGTTTAAGAGCACTTTCTGGTTTAATCCTCCTAATAATCTTAAGAAACACGAATTTTTGTTTTGTTTTTGTTTCTATTAGCTTATTTCTTCACAGATTTTAATAATGGAATTAGAGAGGTTAATTAACTTCATTAGACTTACTCAGGTATTAAAGTATTAGAGCAGTTACTATATCCAGGATGTTGGACACAAATCATAATATCATAACCTTTATGGTAAACCACATTCAATTCCCTGTGACACACTGAAAAAATATCCTTGGTCATCCCCCTTTCTAAATAAAAATGACAGAAAATATCACTAAAAATTATCTGACTTATTTTTTAATAAATGTAAGTAAAACAGCAGCTTATCTCTGAGAAAGGAAGTTTTACCATCTAATTTTTGTCCTATACAACCCGCATGTGCACACATACATACCAAACTGAGATGTCTAATGAAATTATGACATTTTTATTGCCATGCTTGCTTTCAAGATAGGCACATATTTCTAGTATGCTAAATTCTCAAATGTACATATCTGTCTTTGACCTCTTATCTCAATTCTGCTTTACCTTTCCAAATTCTACTCCACATCACTGCCAGGATGCCTACTGGGCAACTCAACTTTGAAATGACAAAAAATAAAACTAACATTGACACCGCCCCCCACCCACCCACCCATTTCTTCTCCCCATGTTTCCTATCTGCATTAACAACACTTACATTCCTCCAGTGGCTCAGATCAAAGGGTTAAAAGATATTATTCAGTCTTCTTTCAGTTTTGTGAGTCTTACCTTCAAAATACATTGAATATTTACACTTTCATTGCTCTGTCTGATCTAAGCCACCATGATCTCTCTCCCTCATTTACCAAAGCTTCCTCTAATTGTTGCCACTCAGAACATGGTCCAGACCAGCAGGCAGCATCACCTGGGGATTGTTGTACATGCAGGGTCATGGCTCATTACAAACTACTGAAGTAGAACTTGCACTCTAATGATCGACCTGTGACCACAGGCACATTAAAGTTTAATAACTACTATTCTAACTCACATGCCTACCTCCTTCCTTGCCCCTCCTATGCCTACATAGTGACTGGAATAATCCTTTTGAAATGAGAAATTTCTCAATTTTGCTCAATACTGGAGATCAATTTAGCACCATGTGTCAAAAGGTTTTAATAAGTTCAGTCCTTTAACCTTCCAGTTCCACTTCTCTGATTGCCTTATATACAATGTTCACAGATAGGTATTAGAATAGATATAAATATTAGAATACATATAAATTTGTGTGGAAACAGACTGTCTGCTAGTTGAATTATAATGTTTATATCATTTAATAATGTGTAGCTACTGATAAGCATGTCTTCTATAGAATATCTAGTACCTGACATACTTCTAAGAAGGGATGGTAGTTTAGAATACAGTATATATGATATGCGCCTTCTGTGTGTGTGCTTCTGTGTTTTTACACATTCATGTAGCGGAGAAGCCAGAAACTACTGAAGTAGAACCTGCACTTTAATGATCGCCTGTAACCTGTGTTTTTTTAAAGGTGCTCTTTTCCATGCTTTTCTATATGTCCTAAATTTGTATTTTTATAATAGATAACATTTTGTGTGTTAACAATGTGTGTGAGACTTTAGTAAGTTGGAAAATTTGATAAGTTTTATTATTCTCTCTTATTGGAAGAGGTATACGAGGTACCCATGACTTACAGAAGGTAGGTAACTTCCCCCAAAACATAAAACTAGTAAGTAAAGCCAGCATTTGTCTCAGATCTATCTGATTCCTTAGTCCAGGCACTTAGTTGTCATGTTATTTTCTAATGCTCAGGAGAAAAACAAACAAACAAAAAAAATGCAGTAGGACTACAGAAGTCTTTATAGAAACTACAAAATTTATAGAGAATTACCCTGATGCCTTCAAAATAATGAACTTTTAGAATGCTTTCATTTTAGAGTACACTTCAGCTTTTGTCTAGCAGGCCCTGGTTCTATGTGCTTTCTCTCTTAAAACCAGCACCTCCATCTCTTTGTTGAAAGGCTCTCTTCAGGCTGCCTGAGTCCACATCATTGAGTGCTCAGGAATTTATGTGCTGGGGCTGCAAGACTCCCTTAACTGTTGACTGGCAAGTGCAAAGATATAAATTATAAATTTTTTTTAGCTCTCCTGCTGGCCTGTCAGGACAAATCAGAGATGTGACCAACACTGGCTTAAGAGAATTTCAGAGCATTTGAAACAAAGTCTCCATGAGAACTTGTGGAATTTCATTTGGGTTCCTTCAATTACAGCCCAACTTGTCCATTTCCCTCCCATGCTTCTCTAGGATATTCACACCAAGGATGTGCCTCTGAAAACACCACCTAAAAATGTTAGTAGTGGTGTATATTACCAACTTGTTCATTGAGAGTAGTAGATTGGGGCCTATTTTAAGAAAATGTTAAATAACAGATAAAAACACCATGACATTTCCAGAGAGAGACTGCAGAAGAAATCAAAAGGCTTCTCCCCCCACTGCTTTTTGAACAAGGAACTCTGCATTTTCATATTGCAGTGGGTGCCACAAATCATATCGTTGGCCCTGCTTATACCTTTTCCTTGTAGTAATTATAATAAAGACTGCAGTGCTTTGAATGAAAACTATTAAATGACCTCATTCTCACAAAAAATATCCATCCATTAATCTAAGAAGAAATGTATCCACCAAATTATTTAACCTAACTTGCATTTTCTCCTCTCATCCTTAAGTAACAAATACTTAATTATTTTCCTAGAGACATTATTTCATACAATTCAAACTAGATTTTCCAGTCTCCTCTGAAGCTTGGATATGGTCATGTGACTAAGTTCTGTTCACTGACATACATGTTGTGTGGAACTTCTAGGAAAGTTACCTAAAATATAGCTGAAGGAAATCTTTTTTGCCAGTGTGTTTCTCATCTTTCCTAGAAGCTGAATCTCAGACTTGACTCAATCATCTTGACTCCTGAGGGAGTTGTCAGGATAGAAACAACGGGCTCAGGTAGCAAAGCAGAAAGTCAGAAGCATAGAGCCTTAATGCAAATGCCATGCCTCTCAAGATTGTCTACATCTGAACTCTCTAATGTAAGAGGGAAGTATAAACTTCCATGTTTAAGTCATTTTGTTTTGTTTTGTTTTACCTTTTGTGTAAGCAAACTTAACCTTATCTGACCCCAAAAAAGCAGTTATTTTCCCTTAAAGAAATATTCAAAATCTAGTCAATCTTTGAAATATCCACTAAAAGCCAAAGTTCATTCATGTAATAAAAAAGGAATTCCCATTTTATTCTATTTCTTGATTTAAATATGTACTCCATGAATAGTTGCCTATTCAAACCCATCGCTGATGAAATTGACAACTTTCAGGGTAATGGGAAAAAATGTCAGCAAAGCTTTGGATACAAATATTCACAGATACAGAAACCAGTGAGTGACAAGGATGCCTGTTGAATGTCTTTGTTCCCTAAACTTGCACATTTAGATATGTTGCACAAAACTGCAGGTGCTCCCTCTATGCAGAGTAACAAGATTTTCCTTCCAGTTGAAGTCTGACTTGACTTAGAAATTTTTCACCATTTGAAGATACTGAGTTTGTAAGAGGGCTCATAGAATTCTTTCATGATATTTGATACTTGCACATAAGAGCTGGTTTACTGAAAATACAACAGCAACTATTGGTATGTGGAAGGGGAATAACAGTGGCCAATTCCTCCATGACCTGCCTTAAAATAGTAAAAGAGCATCAGTAAGCCTGGAGTAAGTGAGGTCCTATTACAGAGGCATTGGCTCAGTCTGCTTCCTCATAAACCAACCTGACAATTCCAGGTATATGGCTTTCCAAAGAGCTTTCCAGTGTGCATGAATTCTCTCTTTTAGCCGTATAATAAGTGAACTGGATGATGTTTCCAAAGCAGACTTTTATGTTGAGACAAATGCAAGTTTTGATAAAGTTCTAGCCTTTTCAAATTAATGCTCTCACTTTAAAAAGTCACACAATTGACACATTTTCAGGATGAATAAATAAAACATGTTTCTTCAGCTTTCTTGGCACTTCAGGAATTCACTGGCAAAATCTCCTGGCTGTTTTAAGAGGCATTGCAGCTTTTGTGCACCATCAAGCTTAGCAATGAAAATAAAATTAAACAGCATGTAAGCTTTATTGTACTATTTTTATGTTTTCCAATTAAGATTGGTTTGATGTAAATAAATACAGATGTCCAGAATCATGACAGTGAGTATGTTTTGTTAATTCCTATCAAAGGAACCTATTTGAATGTCATACTTTGTGAAATGCACAAATTTGCACATTAGCCTTATTAAAATTACATAAACAGTGATTTGGAATAAATATATATTAAAATGTACTGTAGAATTTAATTGAAAGTGATCTCATTGAAGAATAACTTTCTGCTATGCTTTTAGGAAAACATTCTAATTTTAATCTCATAATATTTTGTATTTTATTTACAGTCCTGGAATGAGATGTGATGAACAGTATAAAAATATATTGCAACTAATAGATAATAAGTAATATTGCATAAAAATCCATAAATATGTAATTTAATAAATAACTGAAAATTGATCATTTTTATCAGAAAAAAGAGGGAATAATCATGAGAATTTTCAAATGATTGAGCATTTAGAAAAGAAAGATCCAGCATTCTTCTTCTTTTTTTTTTTTTAATCTTCACCTGAGGATATTTTTTCCATTGATTTTTTTTTTTTTTTGAGAGAGTGAAAGGAAGGGAAAGGGAGGAAGAGAGAGAAACTTCCACAAGAGAGAGGCACATCATTTGATGCCCTGGAGGGGTGGGGTAGGGGGAATTGAACCTGCAACCCATGTATGTGCTCTTGACTGGGAATTAAACCTGGGACCCTTTGGTGTGTGGGAAAATGCTCTAACCATCAAGCAACACTGGCCAGTGCAGGTCCAACATTCTTAATATTCCTCATGAAAGAAAACAAAGAAAAATAAGTACAAGAACATAAATTTTCATGCAATATAAATAAAAACCATAGTTGTAATTTTCTAAGAATAAAATGGATTTTTATATACAAGAACCATTAGAGATGTTCCTCTCTAAATTTCTCCTAAACCATATATTTTATCATTTTATTTTCCATGAAACACATACTGATTTGATAAATGTGTAAATTGTCATATTATTTTGGTACTCTGCTCCTGAATTCTAACTTTTCCCACTTTAATCATCTTAGTCTTTCATCATGTTTGATGAAATCTTTGATCATGTTTTCCTGAATATGATTAACCGATTCATTTCTTAAACTTATTTCAGTGCCTTAGGATGGAACTTTTCCCCTAGAACTTGAACTCCTTTTTGAATATTTCTATTGAAGTATTCTCCAAGGGAAAAAAAAAAGTAACTAAATTTGTACTCACGTAGCTTAATTTTATCTTCTGTAACAATGATAATCATCTAGCCCAATGTAATGAGCTTAGCTCCTTTTTATTTCTCTCAGCTTCAACAAAAGTTAAAGAGCTTGATTTCATTGGGATTTAACTTTTCAAATTTTTATTTTGAACTTTTATAATCCAGATATTATTATTAAAATTTTAAATTCCACTTTTCCATTCTCTATAGCAGTGCAGCCAGAGAAACTGAGTAGTAGCAAACGTTGCTTCAAAACAAAAGCTGTTTGAAAAGAGCTGAGTGTCATCACATTTAATCTATACTAATAAAGGAGAAATATGCAAATTCACCATTCCTCCGCAACACCCACCAGTCAATCAGGAGTATGTAAACTAACCCAACAAAGATGGCAGATTAATTTGCATATGAAGACAGAGAGTGGCCAGGCGAGGCAAGATGCCTGCTATGATGGGGAGGGTGGAGGGTGGAGGGAGCTACAGGAGCAGCACTCTGGCCAGGGTGAACACTGAGCACTCCAGCCTCAGGGAAGACTTCAGCCAGAGCAAAGGCAAAAGGCAGTGGTAGAAAAAGGCCTGTGTCCCAGGTGCCAGAGGAAAATTGGTGCTGGCAGCCAGGGGAAGGAAGGCCTATTATTGCATGAATCTTCATACAACGGACCTCTAGTATAAATATGAAGCATCACTTCTACTTGCATGACAAATAGAAGCCTTCAATAAAATCCAATATCAATGTGCCCTATTGAAGGTGTGCAAGGCATACCCCCTTTCTGGACCACCCCCCTCAAGTTTGAAATGATACTCCTAAATTTAGTAAAGTCCTATCTAGAATTTTACTAGAAAGTACATATGTCTATTAAACAGAGAAGAGATTCATTTCAAAAACTCATTGGTTGAGGATGTGGGGAAGAGCTCAATGTGTATTTTTTACGGGTGAACTCATATTATGACTGTGTCCACTTTTGGACTTAGAGTGATCCAACATTTCCTCCAGATGGCTCACCATCCTATCAAGTTAGTGCTCCATTCACTCCCCAAAGTGGCCTGATTTATAAGATAAACTAAATGTTATGCTAATTCTATAGCATGAGACTTTTCATCTTGAAGGGTTTTTCAGCAGGACAGAGTAAATTTTTTATATCTTTAATGCAGTCAGAATTAAAAAGTCCTATTTATGCTAAACCAAAGGTCTTAATCCATTCTGTTAAAATATTCAATTATGTGAAATAAAACTGCATTGTTTCAGTTAATAATCTTTTCTCCCTTCCTTCCTTCCTTCCTTCCTTCCTTCCTTCCTTCCTTCCTTCCTTCCTTCCTTCCTTCCTTCTTTCCTTCCTTCCTTCCTTCCTTCTTTCCTTCCTTCCTCCCTCTCTCTCTGAAAAGCAATGGAAAAAATGTCTCCAGGAGATGATTAACAACAACAAAATAATAAAATAAAAGTTTTAAAAAAATGTACTTGATGTTTGAGCTACCAATTAAACATCATTTCTCAAATTTAAGAAAGTAATAATAAGTGAGAACCATTTCATCTCCCTTTCAGGAGGAAACATCTTAGTCTTTTGTATCTGGTAATATTAGTCTATAAAACTAATAAATATCAAAAGTATCATAGAAAGAACTGAACGGTGTTTTTCAAGTTTAAAAGAAAGAGGGGGAGAAAGCATTATTCTTCTTAGCATTTGAGTTTTTTTAGCATAAACGATATACTTTTCAGAAATAAAAACTGTAAGTGGAACTTATATGTATATATGCATAACCCAGGGACACAGACAGTAGTGTAGTGAAGGCCTGGGATAGCGGAGGAGGCAGGCTCAAAGGGGTCAATAAGGAAAACGGGACATCTGTATAATTTTCAACAATGAAGATAAAACTTTAAAAAAACACCTGTAAGTGAAAACCTTGATTTCTCAATACTTCATTTCAAAACAAAAAATCAATGGTGATTAAAAACATAATAGTTTTGCCGAAACCGGTTTGGCTCTGTGGGTAGAGCCTCGGCCTGGGGACTGAAAGGTCCCAGGTTCGATTTTGGTCAAGGGCATGTACATTGGTTGCAGTCACATCCCCAGTAGGGGGCGTATAGGAGGCAGCTGATCGATGTCTCTCTCTCATTGATGTTTCTGGCTTTCTATCCCTCTCCTTTCCTCTCTGTGAAAAATCAATAAAATATATTAAAAAAAACATAATAGTTTTAAATAATAAGAAAACATTAAATATTTTAAAAGTACAAAGTATTTATGTTCATAAAGGAATAAAAAATATTAATTGCACTTGCATTTAATGATAGCTTGTATTTTATTTAACACTAGTAGCCTTGTGCACGAATCTGTGTGCAAGTAGCTTGCTGCTGCTTGCCTCAGTTGGCCACCCACCCACCACAGCTAAGAGCTGTTCTTAGTTCTCTGCTTCGCCCTCCTGAAGCTCTCCACCTGTTGCCCCACAGTCCTGGAGTTCCCCCCTACACCTCCCTCATTAACTTGCTGCCCTGCCACATCCTGTAGCTCTCTGCTGCCTGCTTGTTGTTAGTTGCTCCCCAACCCCACCCTGTAGATCAGTGGTCATTATGCCCAGGGCATAATGGATAATTAGCATATTCCACTCTTATTATATAGGGCACTTTTAAAAATTAATATTAGTAAAGCAAACACAGACAATGTTGTTTCTCTGAATTAATCTAACATGTTATGATGAATATTTAAAGTTCTGTTTTGTTCCTTTGAGATACATTGCTGCTCTTATTTATTTCTATAAGATATCTCCTCAGGTAGTTACTGACAACACAGACAGCACATAGCTTCCTAGTGACAAACTTTGCTTTCAAAATTTCTTGCCCTGCTGTGTGATTCTGGCTTCTACTGTAAGTGTACACTATATGAAATAAAACTTTACATTTTCTTCTTCCCAACTACCCAACTCTGATCTGAAAGAAAAATGTTTCATTGCATATTTTATGATTTTTTAGTGCAGCACAAAAGTGAAATTCATCTCACGTAGGTAATTCCAATGCCAACAATGTGTCAATACATCTGTAGATTTTTTTTCAAAAGTCATAGAAACTAGAGAGAGAGGTAATATAAGCAGTTTTGCTCTGCACTTTGAGCTAATCAAAATCTGGAAAAGATAGTCATTTCTGTCAGGCAAAAGCCATGACTTGTTCCCTATCTGATACATCATAGGAGATGTGCAATGAGAATAACACTGCTGGTATTAGTTTTTTTTTGCTATAAAAATATGAAAGCTTTATCATTTTCCAATGTTTATTCATGTTTTTCACCAGCAATATTATTCACTGTATAATGCTTGCTCAAAAACAGATAAATTTTAAATATTCTCATTCTCATTCTCTCTAAAAGGAAATTTGAAGCATTATTCTTTTATAAAAATGGAAGCACTACAACCCTGAAATTAAGTAATTTTCTCTTGTAAAAAAAACAAAACACTTTATTAGTACTTGCCTTTGCATATAATTGAAATGGTCAAAGGAGAGAAACAAAAAAAAATTGGCAGATGTATCAATTAGCTGTAGTGATATCAAGTACAGTAAAAAAAAAAAATCAGTTAATTGTCTAATGGTAACAGATCTTAACATAGAAATGAAGTTTTGAAGTGTAAAATTCACATATAAAAGAAGGAAGAATTCTAGGAAAAGAAAAGATCATCTAAACAGAGTCAGAAATAAAGTTTCTCTGAAGTATAGTGAATTATGCAGATATTCTGAGTAAGTAATGATTTATGAGTTGAGTTTAGAAATAGGCAGATGATTTTTGGATGTATATATTAGGGAGAAAAAATGAAAGTTTCAGGATCAAAAATTTTCACATCATTATTGCTATGGTGAGGGTGGCAGACTTCTCAGATTCATATGTTTAAAACCTAACCCCCAAAGCATCAGGAGGTAGAACCTATGGAGGTGCTTTCAGTCCTTAGGCCGGAACCCTTGTGAATGGGGTTAGTGTCCTTATAGAAGAGAATCCAAAAAGCTCCCCAGCTTCTTCCATCATGTGAAGACATAAAGAGAGAGTGGCTGTCTATAAAGCATGAGGCTTTTCTCAGAATGAGGTGAGACTTTAACCTTGGGCGTCATAGTCTCCCGAACGCTGAGACATAAATTTCTGTTATTTATAAGCCACCCAGTCTGAGGTATTCTCTTATAGAAGACTGAACTAAGAAAATAGTGTAGGAAAGTGAAGGCCATTGAACCTTTATAAGAATTAATATGCTGACTTCACTATTTCAGAAAGTTAAAGTGTAATGAGTAAGTAACAGTAGCTGGTATTTGCTATGGATAAATTATATTGCTAAGAACTTTACAAAAATATTTAATTCTAAAAGTAAGTTTTTTGAAATAAATAAAACCAGAATGAAAGTTAATCCTTTAGTTCTTAGATAGTCCTTTCAGTATTGAAAGACTAGATATACAAGGATAGCAAGACTGTATATGGCAACAAAATTCTCATCAGTATAAGAAATCCAGGGACCCAAACTACAACCAGACCAAAATGCCAAACCTTTATAGCAACTGGCCTAGAATACTTTAGACTTGAAAAATTTGTTTTTTTTTCTTTTTGCTTCCACTCAGGACCAGAGATACCAAATATTCTCCCAAACCAGTCACATAAGATGCCTTGCTTCTAATTAGCCTACCTCCAGTTTCCCATGCCAATGACCTCACTTAGAGTGGCCCTGAAGCCTTCCCTTTCTTTCACTGTAAAACTTTCCCACTCACCTGACTGCCTCTATGTCTCTGCCAAGTACAAGTGCTGGGGACTGACTCCCTGATATAGGAAGTTCTGAATAAATATACTTTTTCTACTCTCATAGGAGTGGTCTTCGGTTATTTCTAGAGTGTGCAATAGGCATGTAACCTATCTAGAGGCAAATCTAAAAATATGTATAACATCCTTGAAAATGGATATAAACTTCAATCAATTCAATGTAATTCAGGAATTTATCCTAGAAATTAATACAAAGAATATAAAAATATATATATGAATATTCCATGCTGCCTTATTTATAATATTTTAAAAGAGATAGAGCCAACCAGTCTAAAAATAGGTATATGGCTGAGTATATTGTGATAAATAATAGAAAAACACCTTATCTTAAAAAAATTATTTAGGAGAAGTGTATTAATAGACATGAAAAAGTTTCCTCAGCATATTTTGAAGTGAAATGAAAACAGGTTATGAAAAATACAAATGGCAGTATTTCATTGTTTTTTTAAAAATCTACCTGCAGTGGTTTCTTCTAGATGTTTTAGTGAACAATGGCTCATATTTTTTTTCATTTTGTTAGATTATTGTAAGAAAAAAATAATCTATTAAATAATCATAACAACAGAGCAAATGTTACTGTTTTACATTACTTTTTAATCAAATCAATTTACCCACTTGTAACAGTGACATTATATGTGCTTTAAATATATACCCATTTGCCTCAAATGTTAAAACAGATCATAAATTACAAAAATTTTTAAAGATAAGTCCATTAAAACAGCCTCTGTTCTTAGCTATTGTATTTGAACCATTGGTAACCAAGAAAACAGCAAAAATATTAGGTAAATATAAAAACAATAACCTCCTTACTGGCATTACAGAACTGACAAGATAGTAAGAAACTACTGAGTTGTATTAAATTAAAAAAAAAATAGCCCATTCTCCAACCCAAAGTGTGTCCACACCCTTTCTCCTGTTGATACAACCTACTTTTTTGCCTCTGGTTCTGCCATGTGGCTTGCTTTGGACTAATGGGATATCGGCAAGCATGCTGTAAAAAAGAGCTTGTAAGATGCATATCTGTTTTAATAAAATTTTCTCACTCATATTCTCTGTGACAGTTAGGAGAGGGTCATACCCAGGCTAGCCCTAATTAGTTCCAGGGAAAGAATGAGAACCATGAAAAGCGGCATCAAATCATTCCAATCTTGCCAACTGAGACCACCTTCTGCATGGCTAAACAAGCCCCACCAAGATCTTCAGAGCTGCCTGGCTGACCACCCCAGAAACATGAGCAATACGTGCTTATTTCTGTATATGACTGAAGTACTGTGATTGCTACATAGCATTAATACACAACTAGGTAACAGACATCTATAAAAGAGTTTAAATGATAGATGGAACCCAGAAGATTAATTGGAATCTGAAACTTTATTATTTCCAGGGAGCATTTGCCAAATTGATTAAATATATGCGCGCGCGCGCGCGCACACACACACACACACACACACACACACACACTGAGTGGCCAGATTATTATGACCACCCCATCAATACTTGGTTGGGCCACCTTTTGCTTTCAATGCTGTGGCAATTCTTCTTGGCATTGACTCCACGAGATATTGAAAGATGATGCAAGGAATCTGACACCATGCCTGATGAATAGCACTGTCCAGTTCTGTGAGATTTGATGGTTGTGGAACCAACTCCCTGATGGCTCTTTTAACTTCATCCCATAAATGCTCAATTGGATTGAGATCTGGTGATTATGGAGGCTACCTAAGCAAAGTCTCCCTCATGTTCTTGAAACCACTCCTGCACAATATGAGCACTGTGGCATGGAACATTGTCTTGTTGGAAGAAGCCATCTCCATTGGCATATTACATCAACATGATCGGCAACAATATTTAGGTATGTTGTGCCACTCAGATATTGTTCTACATGAATTAAAGGGCCCAAATCATGCCAGGAAAACATGCCCCAAACCATAACACTGCCCCCACCAGCTTGAAAGGTTGTACTCATGCTTGTGGGGTGCATGTTTTCATGCTGTTTTCACCAAATTCTGATTCTGCCATCTGCGTGATGTAACTGGAAACATGATTTATTGGGCCACATAACTTTTTTTCAATGCTTGACTGTCCAATCCTTGTGTTCCTGTGTGAATTGGAGACATTTTATCTTGGTGACTGCAGGCAACAAAGGAGTTCAAACAGGCCTTCAGCTCCCATATTCCATATGTTGCAGTGTACGGTTAATTTGCCTACAAACATCAGGTGGTCATAGTAATCTGGCCACTCAGTGAATATATATATGATTACCAAATACAGTTAATTAACACACCCATCACCTCACATAGTTACAATTATTTTTGTATGGGGAGAACTTTTAAAATCTCTCATGGCAACTTTTAAATATATAATACAGTCATCAGGCTGTATATGCTTTTATTTTGATATATTGAAAGGAAATGACAGCATTAAATTCCAAATTATGTCCTCAAGGTGGAGTGGATGCTAAGAGGCCATAGTAAGTGTCTCCAGTGCTTGATAGAGGAAAATCAAATACCTCTTTGAAAAACAGACAGCTTTCAATGGGGGAAAAAAGGAGACATATGCATTACTATTTGTAATACTTTAAACAATAAAATAAAAATTTAAAAAAGACAGGTTTCATCTTAGGACTCAGAATTTCAACAAATAATTTTCTTTCAAAATGAATAAGTAGCTCATAAGAAAAAAAGTAGAGTTTAGTACATTGGAAATAAAGAATAATGAACAACCACTATAAAAATAAAAAGAAAATAAAAAGAAAAGTACTTGGAAATACATTCAATATTAGAATTCAAATTTACAGATTAAAAATAACTGTGCTTACTGTGTTCAAAGTGCTTATTGTGTTCAAAAAAATAAAAGAAAACATTTAGAATAACATGAGTCAACAGAAACTATGAAAAATAACCTAGCATTTTTAAAAAAGAACTATATAGAAATTCTAAAAATGAATATAACTGAAGTTGAAAATGCCACGAGTGGCAAAAGAGCACATTTGACATGATTATATGAACGTTTTTATTAAGATTTATTTCTGGGTATAAAATTCTGTGTTGACATTTAGAAATCACATTAACAATATTACCCTATATGTGGGCCTGTTTTCTGAAAACCCTTGCTAATTTGATGGATGGGAAATTGTATCCTATTATTACTGTAATTTGCATTTCTGTAATTTTTAAGGATGTAGAGCATATTTTTAACCATTTAGGACTTTTTTCGTTTCTTCTGTCAATTACTTATTGATATTTTCATATATGTTCCTACTGCATTATGTATTTGCTTCTTACTCTGTTGTAAAATATATTTTACTAGAGGCCTGGCACACAAAATTTGCGTATGGGTAGAGTCTCTAGGCCTGGCCAGTGACCAGGGCCAATAGAGGCCTTCTGGCTGCTGGTTGGGGCCTTCATTCTCCTGTCTGCCAGCCAGGGCCTTCTTTCATTTTATGTCACCCCCTGGTGGTCAGCTCACATCATAGCGAGTAGTCGAATTCCCCTTTCGGTGGAACTCCTGAGGAGACAATTTCATATTAGCATTTTATTATATAGGATGCTATTATATTATCATTGTCTGGCAAATATTTTCCTCTTTGTGTATTCTTTGTCAAAAAAATATGGCTCTACAATTTCTGAAAGACCACTATTTTAAGAAAGACATTGAAAAGTTACTGGACAAATGAGAAGTCTGTGCTTTTAGCTAAATTGAAAATAAAAATAATGACAGTGATTATACTTCTTTATCATAAAGCAATCAACAACTGTAGTGATTATCAAAGCCAAAATTTTATAGAAACTTTATTCTTTATTGGGTGATATCCTATATAATAAAAGGCTAATATGCAAAAGGACTGAACAGTGGGACAACATAACAACTGGTCACTATGATGTGCACTGACTAACAGGAGGCATGAGCAGAACATGGGGATCATCAGGATGAGCCTCTGGTGGTCACTGAAAATCCTTTGCTCCCCTACACCACAGTCCTGCCCAGCACTTGCACCTACTGCTGGCAATGGAGCCACCACTCGCACCTACTGTGAGCCCCCGTGCCAGCCTCGATCACTCGGCACTGTCAGTGGGTGAAAGCGGTGGCTGCTAGCCCCAATTACCCCTCAAGGATTCTCCATCTCCCCCTGCTCCTGAGGAGTGGCAGGGGCAGCAGCTGCCACTTGCACCTGCTGATGGTGCCGGTTCCAATCACTCTATGCCTTCAGTGGGTGCAAGCGGGGCCAGCACCATCAGCATGTGGAAGCAGCTGTGGGCTGCTAGCAGACAGGGGACTGAGGGCTGAAGGGGTGAGGGCGTGGATGATGGACCAAGACCCGCCCCTGTGCCTTCCACAGCCTCACTGCCCATAGTTTCTTTTAAGGTGCATGAATTCATGCATTGGGCTCCTAGTTGGTTAATAAAATTATATATGCTTTAGGGGTAAAATTTTATGATACATCCTCTGGATATTGTATTGTGTGTTCACCACCCCAAGCCAAGTTTCCTTTCATCACCATTTATCACCCCTTTATCATTCAAACTCCACCATTAAAACCCTATTCTTTACAATGTTAAGAAATATGTGCAAGTTTTTTTTTTACTGTAGTGTATTTATCTAGACAATGTGTCTTCTTATTTTTAGCAGAGTTCATTATTAAAATATTATCAGAATAGAGGATATATTTTAAAGCCTCATATAACTTCTAATTTAATAAAACACTAAGAAATTCCAACACAGCAATTCAATGAATCTTCTAGTCTAGAAACTGTCCTAATTATTCACACTCCTTTGTTAAAAAAAAAAATAGTGTATTTTTTTTCTTTTTGGTCAATTTTATATGCTTTTCTATTTCTAGGTATCTACTTTACAGTAGTCATAATAGTAGCATAATTAAAATAAAATTGAATTTCATAACACAACAAAAAAGTATTTAGTACCACTTTAAGTAGCATATTTTACCATAATGTTAATATTACAAATTTATAGTGGAAAGAGTGAATAGTGTTATAAACACAATATATCATTATCAGTGTGTCAGTCTATTACATTTGTAGCTCACAATAAGCTATAGCTTAGTATTCATACCCTAGTATAATCCAATTATTTTGCTTTGGGGCTATGCCTGTGGCTCATTTTAATTAACTGCAGTTAAACTGACAAAAAATATACATAAAAATGTCTGGACAAAGGTCAATCAGTTTTCATTGGTAAACTTTACAAATTACAATCTAAGAATGCCACACTAGATAAATATCCTGAAGTTGAGATGTGTGATTTGCATATTAAAACATCAAAACCAGATATGTTTCTGATTCAAAATAGCATACTAGCAGATTTTGTTGACAACTTTATTTAATTTTAAAGTTATGGGAAATAATACTGTTTTAATATGTAATGACTGTTTGGAATAATTTAGCAAAAGAAGGTTTTTGTAAAATATTTTTTCTGAAATGTTCTTAAATAGGAAAAAAAAACACACCTTACTGTTCTTCCTTGTTCTAAGACACAAATTGAGCCCACCGAGGAAGATACACTTCTCAGAATCTGGGAAGCTCCAGGGATTACAGGGATTTAAACATATTCTGTGAGTATTCCTCTACTCATCACTTAACATAGCACAGGGTCTCCACTTAATTTAGTAGCAAATGGGAAAAATGCTTTTCATATGACAAGGTTTCCTAGCATGGTTTGGAAGTCACCGAAACACAAACACATACACACACATACATACACACACATACACCCACACACACATGCAACAATCTGATCTTGGGTCCTCTCTCTCCTCAGGAGCTACTAGGAAATTAGGTCACATATACATACATTACCTATGTATATGTTTAATCTTTGTTTTTTTCCCAATACAGGTGCATTTTATTGATGGCACCACTAGAACAATACTAGACTAATAGTCATCTCGACTAAGAAAACTAATGAAAACATCAATCAAGAGCACTGTGCTGATAAACTGTCTCACACCATCTGGCCAGCAAATGTGCATAGGCCTGCTCACCATGCCCTATGCGTGTCATCCTATCTACCTTGCCAACAGAGCAAGGCGACTTACTCATGTATTAGTGTTTTCCCAATTATGAAAACAGCCCCAGGCGGCTACTTTCCCCAAAGCCTCTTCTTCCTCATTGCATATGCATAGTCCCTGTAAATGTCAAATTCTCCAAAGAACACAAGTTTGTTTTTTCTCCAGGGAAGCCTGTCTTCTCATTTCACCTTCAGCAATTAAGAGTTCCTCTCTTTTGCACGAGGCATGAAATTATGTATTAGCAAAGTAAATTATTCTCAACAGTGCTAGGGACAGATGCTCATTTCTTATTGCCATCAGCTTAAATATATTAATTTACAAACCCCATGATATAATTTGCCAAAAAAAATCTGCATAATAAGAAATGAAGCAACAGATGAAAGACCTTTACAGTATTTCTAATCCGCTGCCATCCCTGAAACTTGGTCTTCTACATGTCTTTGAGCTAGTTTATAATCTAGAAGATGCCAATTTTAAAAAAAAATTAAGAAGCAAAAAAGGATAGTAAAATGTTCACTTTATTATAAGGATTCAAGCATTTCCTAGAAAGCATACATACAAATATTACCTGTGCTTTAATTTAGAAATTAATTTTAATCTGCAAAAGCATCAAGTAACTGGGCATCATAGTATCACTTTCCTTTGTTCGGAATAATGGCAAAGAAATACATATGTTAAAAATAGAGCAAGTCATAAATTGTATCTCATTTTTAAACCCATGAAGCAAGCAATGTGATCATTCCTGAAATTAACCAAATTTAACGCCTTCATACTGACTTAAACTCAATCCATTTTAAGCTGAGGAGAAACAGGATTGTAATGAAGCACATCCTTACATGTCACTGCTACAAATCAGCGCCAGCCATGTGGAGTACTTCAATTAGAACTGACATTAAAATCTCATGTTGCCATTATTCTGTCCCGAATCTCAAATCTCAAAGCTCTTCTTACAGATTGAAGTGGGTTTTTGGTGTGTTTTTGCTTGTTTGTGTTTTTCTTTCTTTTGAGAACGAGAGAGAGAGAAAGGGAGAAAGAAGCATCATTGTTGTTCCACTGATAAACACATTCACTAGTTGCTTCTTATATCTGTCTTGCCTGGGGATCTAATCTGCACCACAATTGTGGGAATTCGGATGATACTTGAACCAATTTAGTAACCGGGCCAGGGTTTGTAAATGGTGGGCTTGATAGGGAAGGTCTCCCATTTATTATACTTTCTGCCTTTCATGTCTGTGCTTGGATCACATGGCATTTTTGCTATCCTATAAGAGGACAAAATAAGTCACCATGGTGATGCTTACACTGCCTCCTCTCAGAAATATAAAGGAGGAGTTCAGGTTGGTAAAGAGATGAAAAGTCTTAACTATCACCTCTATGGAGTGGGAAACAGAACCAGATGAGGTTGGATATAGAAGAAATTTAAAAGTTGCTACAAGTTTTGTTTTGTTTTACAATCCGCTGGATTTCTCTTAGATCAACTGTTATCCAAAATTAAATTTTTATAATAATGATTCATCTTGTCACATGTTTTCTAAAGGTTTGCTTTAGGTATATGTGCTGGTCTGATAGCTCTATTCCTGACTCAAAAAAGGGCAACAGAGAATTGGTACCAAGGGAGTCAGGGAAGGGCCATCAGCTAGACAAAGGTAAAACCTGCGCTTCTGTAGAAAACAGTATAAATTTAATAGACAAAAATATTACTAAAAAGTGAATAGTGTTGTTGTTTTAAGTGAAATAAAATAGTCAATTTCACAGCATCTGCCACAAATGTATGACACATCCAATAGTCTATTATAGATAGGTTCTTGGTTAGATCTTTGAAGAATGTTTTTGGTGGTCTAAATGTTAAATTCTAGCACCATCCAATTCTGTTTCAATCACGTTTTTAAAAATATGATTCCACAATTTCACAGAACAATAGACCTAAAAGGACCCCAAAACATAATTTTCAACACTTCAATAAAAACCATAAAGGCACAAAAATAGAGGCAAATGTAGAAATCATGGTAGTACATTTACTTTCTATTTTTACTAGTCACACTTCTTTAGATTATTGTAACCTAGGGATATGATTTTGGGTTTTTACTAAAACCCATTTCAGTTTCTGAGATATATTCTCCATTAGCCTCACACAGTGAAAGATCTCTAACTTTAGAGGCTTCTAAAAAAAATCATTAAGCATTTATCAATGACAAAGGACTATTTTAGATACTTTGGTATGTTTATCTTATTACATAATCATTATTTCTTTAAGAAAGTGTGATTTATGACATTTTATAGGTGAAGAAACTAAGAGTTATAAAAATGAGGAAATTATTCTAGTTATACAATTATTAAGTAAAGTTATAATTATGTTTTCTCTCCTATGAAATTTTCTAGAATGAAGGATTTCTGTTTTAGAAATGTTAACCTTGATTTAGTAACTAATATGTACAATATGAGATAGTGGATTATTATATTTTATTTCACCCAATTGTATTAATTCATTTCTTGGACTTAAAGATATGCAGTATTTATTAAATTGAATGGAATTTATACTGCAGATAAGGTGTATAATATATATATATATATATATATATATATATATATATATATTTATATATAACTGATTTTTTGCAGAGAGGAAGGGAGAGGGATAGAGAGCTGGAAATATCAATGCGAGAGAAACATCGATCAGCTGCCTCCTGTACATCCCTCACTGGGGATGTGCCTGCAACCAAATCGAACCTGAGATCTTTCAGTCTGCAGGCCAACTCTCTATCCACTGAGCCAAACTGGTTTCGGTTGCAGATAAGGTTTTTAAATAAGGTCAAGATAAGAATTTTCATTCTTTAGACAAAAATATTCCTGAATTTAGAAAATAATTTAATTATAAAAATATAATTGTTTTTGCATAAGCTTAGTGAAATAAGTAATTATTATTTGCTATTCTAAGATAGTATTTTACATAAATTCTGAATTTGCCAACCTCAAAAATTACGTGCTTATAATTTGCTATTCTAGTGTTTTATAGGAATTATAAATTTGCAAACATCCACAAGTCAGATAAGAAATATTGCAAAGTAAGCAACATTTTACTAGTGTTTTCACTAGGAGACATATGTTTGCATTTTGTGGCTTTTTAAGATTCGGCTTCCTCAGCCATATTGTTTGAACCATAATTAATGTCAAAGAAACAAACATCAAACACATAAGCTGAAACAATGCTTTTCTGTGAGTTGATAAGTTGATGAAGATTTTTTTTTTAAGTTTGTTATTGATTTCAAAGAGGAAGGGAAAAGGAGAAAGAGAGATAGAAACATCAATGATGAGAGCGAATCATTGATCGGATGCTTCCTGCATACCCCACACTGGGGATCAAGCCCGTAACCTGGCATGTGCCCTGACCGAGAATCAAACCATAAAATAACTTCCTGTTTCATAGGTTGACCCTCAACCACTGAGCCATGCCAGTGGGGCAAGGATTTTTTTTTTTTAACTAATAAAATGATGGTCATGTACTCATATTTTCCTGGAAGAATTCACTTATTACATCCATAAACCCAAGAAATCTCTCTTATGCTGTCACTTGCTACCTTTTATTGCTTAATTGCAAATCTTAACCTATGAACCATTTAATAAGTTTTCTCTCTGTTTCTCCATTTATTTTATTTATTCCACAATCTAATTTGACATATCCTAAAATACAGAATTGTTTTTCCAGCAATAGAAATGCTTTCCAGACAACTCATGGACATGGGCAACACTATGGTAAGTGGGTGGAAGTGGAAGAGGGCTTAGAGGGGATAAAAGGTGATGGGAAAAAATACATTGAAATACCTTTTTAAAAATGTTTTCCATGTAGTGGACCTATTATTTAAATTATAGCAAAATTTGTATTTTACAATTCTATTATATATAGGCTTCATATAAATATAAGATACACATTTCTGATACATTTAAAATGAAAGATTTATGAGACTTTTTAGAGGCAATAAATTGGAGAGGTTTAGACCAAGTTAAATTTGCTTTTAGATAAAAAGTGGTTTTCAGCCCTTTCAAAACCACATGTGCCATAATGAAGCTAATGGTAGGAAAATAGGATATTCTTGATAATAGAACTTTCCCTTTTTTATATATTACTAGAGGCCTGGTGCACAAAGTTTGTGCATGGGGGTGTGTGCCTCAGTCCAGCCTGCATTCTCTCTAATCTGGGACCCCTCAAGGGATGTCCAACTACCAATTTAGGGCCAATCATAGTAGAATAAGGCTTAAACGGGCAGTCAGACATCCCTCTCATAATCCAGGACTGCTGGCTCCCCAACTGCTTGCCTGCCTGCCTTCCTGATTGACCCTAACCACTTCTGCCTGCCATCTTGATCACTCCTTAAGCACTCTGCTGCCAGCCTGATGGATGCCTATCTGCTCCCCTGCCAGCCTGTTTAATGGTAGGAAAATAGGATACTCCTGACAATAGATGGGATTGGATGTAAAAGGGCAGTTGGACATCCCTCGAGGGATCCCAGATAGAAGAGGGTGCAAGTTGGGCTGAGGGACACCCTCCACTCTGGGCACGGATATTGTGCACCAGGCCTCTAGTTGTAATATAAGAGTTTTTGTGCATTAAAAGTAATGAATAGCTATCAAGAATAAAACTCTTTGGACACCTGAATGAATGGATAACTATTACAGATTTCACAAAGGCTAATGCCAGTTGAGTTTTGTTTTTTTTGTTTTTTTCCACATACCTGAACAATTTGGTAGTGCAATTCTGAAGTCTGTCTTTGTGCATGGAAATCACTTTTATCATGAAAGATAATTATGATTGTGTATTCCTTACAATCTCTCTAGATAGTAGGGAGATAAAAATATAATTAAACCAAGATAAAGATTAAATTATGAAAAGTTAAATCTTGCCATCCTGGTTTATGATTTCTATAAAATATTTGGATGGGAACAAGTCATTTAATTATCATAAGGGATTGATGACTTAGGTTAATAAAAAAAAAACTAAAAACTAAAAGGCAATGAAAAATAATTGATACAATTTCTGGAAATATACTTTCCAAAATAATAATTTGATGGATCATTTTAAGTCTTGGGATTAATAATATTATTAAAGGCTAACATAATTATTTTTTAATCATTAGCCATAAAGAATAAAAATAACTTTTGGTTCAGTTGGAAATACCAGGGCATAATGTTATCTTTTGTATCTAAGACAATTATATCAATGTTTTGAATACTGGTTAAAAGGAATATAATTGCTGCCCTGGCAAGTGTGGTCAGTGGTTAGAGTGTCAGCCTTCACACCAAAGGATCAAGGGTTCAATTCTTAGTCAAGTGTATGGAACTGGGTTGTAGGTTTGATCTGACCATGTGGGAAGCAATCAATCAATGTGTCTCTCTCACATCAATATCCCTCTCTTTCTCAATGGAAAAAATATCCTTGGGTAAGGATTATCCTATCTAATAAAAGAGTAATATGCAATTGACCATACCTCCACTACACCCACCAGCCACACCCACCAGCCATGCCTACCAGCCAATCAGAGTGAATATGCAAATTAACCCAACCAAAGTGGCTACAGCACAGAGAAAAGCAGGAGGGAGGCTTGGGTTGCCTCTCACAATGGAGGAAGCCAAGCTTTCCACAAACCCTGGCCTAAGGCAACAAAGTTTCAATGGCTGTGGGAGCAGAAGGCTTGGCTCTGCTCCAGACTACAAAGTTTCAATTGTAGAAGATAAATAAATCCCAGATACCAGGGTCTCCACTTGGGTTGTGGGGGTGTGGCTGGCCTGCAAACCACCACAAGCCTCTTGCCCAGGCCACCCCATACCTCAAGGGAATACCCACCCTTCAGGGAAAACCATCTGGCCCCCACCCATGCACCAGGCTTCTATCTTAGCTAATAACAAAGTAATATGCAGATTGACCATTACCCCAACACACAAGATGATTGCCTCCATGTGGTCACAAGATCCTGCTCCCATGTAGACACAAGATGGCCACCACATGAAGGTCAGCAGGAAAGACAGTTGGGAAGGACCAGGCCTGCAAGAGAGGGCATTTGGGAGTGATCAAGCCTGCAGCAGAGGGCAGTTAGGGGTGACCAGGCCTGCAGGGGAGGTCAGTTAGGGGTAAACAGGCTGGCAGGGGAGCAGTTAGGCATTAATCAGGCTGGCAGCAGAGTGGTTAAGAGGTGATTAGGTTGGCAGGCAGAAGCAGTTAGGGGCAATCATGAAAGCAGGCAGGTGAGCAGTTGGGAGCCAGCAGTCCAGGATTGTGAGGGATGTCCGACTGCCTGTTTAGGCCAAATCTTACCTGGATTGAGCCTAAACGGGCAGTCGGACATCCCTCAAGTGGTCCCAGATGGGACAGAGAACAGGCTGGAATGAAGGCCTCCCCCCGCCCCCCGTGCACCAGGCCTCTAGTAAATAATAATAATGCATTCACCATAGAGGGGTGTATCATGAATCTTATAAAATAATTATCATCAGAAAAACACATTGTACTGTGATTTTTCTGAACTAAACTTTTGTTTTCAAATATAAAGCCATATCCTTAATGCATATATAAATGACCAACAGTAACTTTTGATCTTTTAATATAATACATTTCTACTTTTAGTCATGAGAAGTTCAACATGTTTTACTACTGTAACCAGTTATGAAGAGTAAGAGTTGCTCAATCTTAATTATGTATTATAGATTATATTAACTCTTTCATCTACCCTTGTAACAAATTGAAAATATAATATCCAGATTAGCAACTGTAAAAACAAAGTGATAGTGATATTCAAATCTAGATAAATTCATGCTCTGTATTTTTAATCAGTAATCCACACTAACCTTAAATTTAAGGAATTAATAGATGCTAAATGAAAATACTGATTAGGAATGTCAATCATCATCAAATAATTTCTGTTGATGATTTGCTATCATAGATATGGAATAAAATAATCTATAATAATAAAAGCATAATATGCTAATTATTCCCGATATCCTTCCGGATGAGCTTCAGGTAGAAGCCGGGATCCAGGCAGCCACCAAGTTCAGAGCAGGATAAAAGGGGAATTCATTAATGTGAATGTTAAGACAAATGAAATAGAAAGACACAGCTGTTAATTATGCAGGAAAAATAAATTAGGTTGTTATTCTTTTAAAAACTTTCTTAAATAAATTACTAAAATATAAATTTTTTCAATATTGTTTCTGAAGTTATATCAGATATGTGTTATATATATGTAAAAACAATAAAAATGAAGAACCCAATGCTTGTAACTTGTTATATTTTGGATTATGGATGTCCATGGATGTAATTGATAGTCATTAGGAACAAAGGAAAAAGAATGGCTATCTCTCTGCTAACTCACCAAGGAATATTGCTGCAGCTCACAAAAAGAAATAAAAGATAAAATTTTGATCTTTTATAAATTGATGCTCACTATATTAATCTCTATTCTAAAAAAAGAATATCTAACTAAAAGGAAACTGAATTTTCCTTTTAGAGAAATAGATTTTATACTTAAACATGAAATAAAGTTAACAGCAGTAAAATTTTAAAGAGCTCCAGTAAGATTATTTCTGTTAAACATCAACTTATTTTTTAATTTACAGGTGTTAAGAAATTTAGTCCAAATAACAAACTTTCATAACTCCCTAATATAAAATATAAATTTAAAAGAAAAATGCACACACATTTTCCATTACTACTTAGGAAACCTTGTTTTCTCAGCAAATTGATCACAATGGAATTTCAATCAATTAAACTCATTAAGAGTGAAACTTACAGTTTCACTGTCTTGATAACATATAGAATATATTCAAGATCTTTGGTTAAAAATCTTAAAGACACAGACACAAAACTTTTAGACATCCTTTTAGCGTTTTTTTTTTTATTTTCATAATTTTTATTGTACATATCATATCTACTAGATTAAGATCTTCTAAAAGCCAGTAATAGACCCCTACCATTTTTTAAATTAAATCTTTATTACTCAGATTATTACATTTGTTTCTCTTTTTTCCCCTCCAAAGCACCCCTCCACCCAGCTCCCACCCTTCCCTCTGCCCTTACCTTCCTCCCATTGACCTCATCCATAGGTGTATGATTTTTGTCCAGTCTCTCCCTGTATACCCCTTACCGCTTTCCCCTTGAGAATTATCAGTCCACTCCCATTCTGTGCTCCTGATTCATTATATGTAACAGTTTATTCTGTTGATCAAATTTTTAATTCACTTAAATTTTTAGATTCACTTGTTGGTAGATATGTATTTGTTGTTCATAATTTTTTGGCTTTTACCTTTTTCTTCTTGCTCTTTTAAAAGAGTACCTTTCAGCATTTCATATAATACTGTTTTGGACTTGATGAACTCCTTTAGCTTTTTCTTTGTGAAGCTATTTATCTGCCCTTCAATTCTGAATGATAGCTTTGCTGGATAGAGTATTCTTGGTTGTAGATTCTTGCTATTCATCATGTTGAATATTTCTTGCCACTCCCATCTTTTCAGTTGAGAAATCAGCTGACAGTCGTATGGGTGCTCCCTTGTAGGTAATTCAAGATGGCTACATAGGTAAACACCTACACTGCTGCCTCCCACAACAAGTTCAAAACTACAACTAAAAGAGAGAATGGACATCATCCAGAACCACAGGAAAGCTAGCTGAGTGGAAGTTCTACAGCTAGAGGGAAGGAGAAAGGCTCACGGAGACCCAGAGGAACTGCAAAAAGCTGAGGTGAAACCCTGGGGACCTAGACTCGTGTGGTCCTGGAGCGCAGGGAAGCTGGAAAGGCAGCAGTCTAGAGGCACTGTGGGCGCGCACACACAAGGACTGCTCCAGCGATTACCCAGGCACGTGAGACTCAGGAGCCGTGGAGGGCGGGGCCGACTGGAAGGCAAGGAGGTCCCTTAAGCCCTGAGACTCCACCTATCCCAAGCTCAACAGAGGCTTCTTTGGTTTTGCAAGTCTGGTATCATAAGGCTGAATTCAACACAGAAGTTCTCTTGGCATAGTGAAAATGCCGAGACAAGGGAAGGGATCACAAACAAAAGAAATGGAGGGAAAAAAACAAACAAACAAACAACTGGATATAGAGTTCAAAACCACACTTATAAGGTTTTTCAAGAATATGCTAGAAAAGATGGATAATTTAGAGAGAGCCAAGAGGAGATGAAAAAGGACCAACTAGAGACACTGACTGAAATAAAAAATATTAGGTAGAGTCCTAACAGCAGACGAGAGGAAGGCAAGAATCAAGTAAAAAAAATTGAAATATAAAGAAACAGAAAACATTCAACTGGAAAAGCAAGAAGAGAAAAGAATCCAAAAATGTGAAGATAATGTAAGGAGCCTCTGGGGCAGCTTCACGCGTACCAACATCAGAATTGTGGGGGTGCCAGAAGAAGAGAGAGAGCAAGATACTGAAAACCTATTTAAAGAAATAATGACTGAAAACTTCCCACATCTGGTAAAAGAAATAGACTTACAAGTCCAGGAAGGACACAGAACCCCATATAAAAGGAATCCAAAGAGGACCACACCAAGACACATCATCATTAAAATAGCAAGAGCAAAAGACAAAGAGAGAATATTAAAAGCAGCAAGAGAAAAACAGTTCATTACCTACAAGGGAGCACCCATACGACTGTCAGCTTTTAGCAGTTTTTAAGCATTTAGAGTTCCTTCCCAAGCAGAAGATCAAAGGAAGATGCTGCCAATAACTATGCCCACAGACACTACATCATTGTCAAGAAGATCATTGACCTCGTCTTGGACCAAATTCGGAGGTTGGCTGACTGGTGCACAGGTCTTCAGGGCTTCTTGGTTTCCCAGTTTTGGTGGGGGAACTGGCTCTGTGTTCACCTCCCTGCTGATGAAACATCTCTGTCCATTTATGACAAGAATTCCAGAGTGAAGTTCTTCATTTACCCATCCACCCAGGTTCCCCAGAGCTGTAATTGAGCCCTACAACTTTATTCTCACCACCCACACCATCATAGTACACTCAGATTAGCCCTATTGTGTCCTCAAACACTGCTTCCCTCAGGTTTGATGGGACCTTGAATGCTGATCTGACCACATATGCCCCAGTCATCTCGGCTGAAAAAGCCCATTATGAATAGCTTTCTGCAGCAGAGGTCACCAATGGTTTGAGCCAGCCAGAAAGATGGTGAAATGTTACCCTCAACGTGGTAAATACATGGCTTTCTGCCTGTTGTGCCCTGCTGACATGGTTCCCAAAGATGTCAGTGCTTCCCCTGCTACCATCAAGACCAATCACGGCATCCAGTTTGTAGACTGGTGGCCCACTGGCTTTAAAATTGATACTAATTACCAACCTCCCACTGTGGTACCTGATACAGCGAGCTGTGTGCATGCTACTGCTGAGGCCTGGGCTTGCCTGGACCACAAGTTGGACCTAATGTTTGCTTAGTGCGCCTTTGTCCCCTGTTATGTGGGTGAGGGCACGAAAGAAGGAGAGTGTTCTCAGGCCTATGAGGACATGGCTACCGTAGAGAAGAATTATGAGGAAGTTAGTATGGATTCCGTTAAAGGAGAGGAATACTAATTATAATTTCTTTCAGTCCTGCAGCATGTCATATTCAGAACATCAGGTTCAATAGCTGACAGGTGTTAAAGCTTACTGGTCAGACTGTCTTCACTTTTATCTGTGCCATGTCTGTCATTTTCATGTATAACTATACAAATATTTCCTCACATCTCAAAATACAAGCACAAATAGTCAGAATGCTGCCACAATCACTTTGTTTCCTTGAGTAACTGCATTTAAATTTTGTTCAAGGTGTCTACCAAAGGCTGATAGAAGAAAAAAGCAATGGAAGACAAACAAAATATGGAAGGTTCTTTTTCCAATACCCATAAAGCTGGAATGTATTACCACATCAAGCCTGACTTTATCCTACTGATTATATTAGCCATATAATATAATATCCATCAAAGTTTTAACTATATTTCATTTCTTAATTTTAATTACACTGATTATCTGAATAACTGAAGCATTTCATTTATTCCTTGTGTGTGTCTCCCCCCCTCCTACCCCTTACATCTCTTTAACTATATATATGGTATACAAAGGATAGACTAAGAAGGATGGGGGAGGTCAAATAATTATAATATAGTTGGCATTTTTATTGTCATTAATCCTATATTTAATTTTATATAAATTTTCTTCCACAATGAGATTATAATATTGAGAAGCAGTGATATTTTATAGTTTTATTTTATGCCCCACAACTCTTACCACAAATATTCATTTGATTAAATTCCTTAGATTAAAAAAAAAGGAAAAAAAATCTAGAAAAATATAAAGCTGATTTTATCTCTACCAAATTCATGAGAAAAGAAAGACGATTAAAAACAAAAACTAGCATTGAAAAAAAAATGGTGGCGGAATAGACGTACATGTCTAGAGCCTTGTCACTGAGTAGACAGTGAGAACAGCTGAGGGTCGCACTAGGAGTGTTTGTTGGCAAGTTAAGAGACAGTTATCTCCAGGAGAATGTGGGGGACTGCTGGACGGGCTCCCCTGACCAGGCAGCCTCACTACCACTAGGTTTTTGTCTCTTGGAGCCACCAGGGTGAATGTGGAGACCACGCCATATTTCAGGAGGAAGTGGATGTCTATGGCAGTCTGAAAAGCTAGCTGCAGTACCCCAAAAAGCCAGGGGACCCAGAATACCACTCTCCAATTGGCACAAACACTAGGACTCAGAGGAGTTCTACACGCCACACGGAAAGTGCACTGTATGTTATACTTGATCGTGTTGTAGTTTGTGTCTTTAAATCAATGTAGGAGAAAGAATTACATAACCAGACACCCAGAGGAGAAAGACCATGGGTAGACAAAGAAACAGCCTGCATATGAAAGAAAAGCACATATCACCAGAAAAGGAAGTAAATAAAATAGAAGTAGAAATAAACCTGCCAGAGAAAGAGTTCATAGAAATGGTCATAAGGTGGCTGAAAAGAATGGAAGACAAAATCGACAATATGAGTAAGAACCAAGAGGAAATGAAGAAGAGTCAAGATGAAATGAAGAAGAAGCAAGTGGTAATGAAGAATAATCAAGAAGAAATGAAAAATGACATCACTGCTGTAAAGAACGCAATAGAAAGCATCAAAAGTAGACTAAAAGAAGCAGAAGACCACTTTAGTCAGCTAGAAGACATGGTAGGAAAAAATAAGCAAGTACAGCAACTTCTAGAAAAAAAATTAACAAGCAAGAGGAGAGTCTAAGGGAACTTTGCGATAACATGAAACAAAACAACATCTGCATAATTGGGGTTCCAGAAAGAGTAGAAACTGAGCAAGGAATAAAAAACCTGTTTGAAGAAATAATGACAGAAAACTTCCCTGATATACAAAAGAAAAAAACAACACACAAATCCAAGAAACTCACGGAGTCCCAAGCAAAATGAACCCCCAAAAAATGACACCAAGGCACAATATATTTAAATTGTCAAACACCAATGACAAAGTAAGAATCATAAAAGTGGCCAAAGAGAAACAAAAGTTATCTACAAAGGAATGCCCATAAGATTAGCAATTGATTTCTCAACAAAAACGTATCAGGCCAGAAGGGAATGGAATGAAATATACAAAGTCATACAAAAGAACGGTCTGAATCCAAGAATACTATACCCAGCAAGGTTTTCAATCAAAATTGAAGGTGAAATCAGGAACTTCACAGACAAAAAAGGAGTAAGGAAATTTATTACCACAAAACCAGCAACGCAAGAAATGTTAAAGGGTCTGCTGTAAAAAAAAAAAAAAAAAGATATTGGAAGCGAAGAAGGAACACAGGGGTAAAAACTAAAAATGGCAACAGAAAAGTACCTATCAATAATAACATTAAATGTAAACGGATTAAATGCTCTAATCAAAAGACAAAGAGTAACCGATTGGATAAGAAAACATGGTCCATATATCTGCTGTCTACAAGAAACCCACCTCAGAAAAAGAGATGCACACAAACTGAGGGTGAAGGGATGGATGATGGTGTTTCAGTCAAATGGAAATGAAAAAAACAACTGGGGTTGCAATACTTATATCTGACAAATTAGATCTCAAAGTGAATGACATAACAAGAGATAAAGAAGGCCACTTCTTAATAGTAAAGGGAACAATTCATCAAGAAGACATAATTCTGGTAAAAATATACTCACCCAATATAGGAGCACCTTTATACATAAAAAAAAAACTCCTGGAGGATATTAAGGGAGAGATTGACAGCAATACAATCATAGTACGAGACTTTAATACCACACTGTGGCCACTGGAAAAATCCTCTAAACAAAAAAATCAGCAAAGAAACATCAATCCTAAATGACTCACTAGACCAGATGAAATTAATTGACATCTTCAGAACATTTCACCCCAAAGCCACAGAATATACATTCTTCTCCAGTGCACATGGGTCATTTTCAAAGATAGACCATATGTTGGGTCATAAGAAAAGTCTCTTCAAATTCAAGAAGATAGAAATAATATCAAGCATTTTCTCAGATCACAGTGGCATAAAACTGGAAATCAACTACAATAAAAACAATAGAAAGAAATCAAACACATGGAGACTAAACAGCATGCTATTAAACAAGGAATGGGTAACCAGAGAGATCAAGGAAGAAATAAAAAACATCATGGCAACAAATGACAATGACAACACAACAATACAAAGTTTATGAGAAACAGTAAAAGCAGTATTGAGAGGGAAGTTCATAGCTCTACAAGACTACTGCAAAAAACAGGAAACAATGTTAATAAATTATGTAACCCTACAACTCAAAGAACAAGAAAGAGAGCAACAAGAAAAGCCCAGTGTAAGCAGAAGAAAGAAAATAGTAAAGATCAGAGTGGGGATAAACAACATGGAGACCAAAGAAACAATTCAAAAGATCAACAAAACCAAGAGCTGGTTTTTTGCAAGGATAAACAAGATTGATGGACCACTAACCAGGCTCACCAAGAAGCAAAGAGAGAAGACCCAAATAAACAAAATCAGAAATGAAAGAGGAGAAATAATAGCAGACCACACCAAAATACAAAGGATTGTTAAAAAAAATACTATGGACAACTCTATTTCAACAAATTGGACAACCTGCAGAATATGGACATATTCCTTGAAAAATACAACCTTCAAAAACTCAATCAGGAGGAATCTAAACATCCCAAGCTCAACAGAGAGGCTTCTGCGGTTTTGCAAGTCTGGTACCATTAGGCTGAATCCAACACAGAAGTTCTCCTGGCATAGTTAAAATGCCAAAACAAGGGAAGGGAACACAAACAAAAGAAATGGAAGAAAACAAACAACTGGATATAGAGTTCAAAACCACGCTTATAAGGTTTTTCAAGAATATCCTAGAAAAGTTGGATAAAGTTAGTGAGACCCAAGAGGAGATGGAAAAGAACCAACTAGAAATTAAACATACACTGACTCAAATAAAAAATATTATAAAGAGACATAATAGCAGACTAGAGGAAGGCAAGAATCAAGACAAAAATTTGAAATATACAGAATCAGAAAATACTCAACTGGAAAATCAAAAAAAGAATCCAAAAATGTGAAGATAATGTAAGTAGCCTCTGGGACAGCTTCAAGCCTATCAAAATCAGAATTATGGGGGTGCCAGAGGAAAATAGAGAGCAAGATACTGAAAACCTATTTAAAGAAATAATAACTGAAAACTTCCCACATCTGGTAAAAGGAATAGACTTATAAGTCCAGGAAGCACACAGAACCCCATATAAAAGGAATCCAAAGAAGACTACACCAAGACACATCATAATTAAAATACCAAGAGCAAAAGACAAAAAGAGAATATTAAAAGCAGCAAGAGAAAAACAGTTTATTACCTACAAGGGAGCACTCATACGACTCTCAGCTGATTTCTCAACAGATATGATACAGGCCAGATGGGAGTGGCAAGAAATATTCAACGTGATGAATAGCAAGAACCTACAACCAAGAATACTCTATCCAGCAAAACTATCATTCAGAATTGAAGGGCAGATAAAGAGCTTCACAGATAAGAAAAAGCTAAAGGAGTTCATTAGCTCCAATCCAATATTATATAAAATTCTGAAAGGCACTCTTTTAGAAGAGGAAGAAGAAAAAGGTAAAAGACAAAAAAATTATGAATAACAAATACATATCTATCAACAGTGAATCTAAAAATTAAGTGAATTAAAAATTTGATCAACAGAATAAACTGGTGAATATAATAGAATCAGGAGCACAGAAAGGAAATGGACTGATAATTCTCAGGGGGAAAGGGAGGAGGGGTGTACAGGAAGAGACTGGACAAAAATCATACACCTATGGATGAGGACAATGGGAGGGAGGTAAGGGTATAGGAAAGGGTATGAGCCAGGTGGAGGGTATCTTTGGAAGGGAAAAAAGAGAAACAAATGTAATCTGAATAATAAATATTTAATTTAAAAAATAAAAAAATAAAAATACAGCAAAATAAATAAATTAAAAATTATTTTTAAAAACACTAGCATTAAAAGCAGAAGATAGCCTGATTTCTAGACTGAAATCATTCATTGTCAAAATACCAGAAAAATAACCTCATTGAAAGGTATGTGATGTATAATCCCTACTTAAAGGAGTATTAATAATGGAAAGCAAAAAGAGATCTGTGATTTTTTAAGGTGTTCATTAAAACACTTATTTAGATGAATCCCAGCCAAATGACATAATGTCACTCCCAGCGGTGTTCACATTCCAAACAGAGGGTCTACTTTGATCATGACTTTACACCTTTAGAGAAAACTGTACTGATTCTCCATTAAAACCTGGACACTTATGCAACTGGGATTATTATAGCTGAGCAAACGTTTGCTAAACCAGTTAACTTTCTCCTCTGTATGGTCTCAGGAAATCAAAGCCAATGTTGATTGAAGCTAATGACCTAAGACAGAATGTAAAATAGTGACTTGGTGTGAAAGATTTCATGCTGGGTAAAGAGCACTTTTTCCCCTACAAGATAGGATCAGTTTTCTTTTTGAAAAATATTTCAAAATAAAAGATTTTCAAAATTCTATTGGTAGTTATTCTAGTGCATATAAATGTGCACAGCATGAAAGTCTTTATTGATAATAGTGCAGGTTTATTATACTTCAGGTTTTTTCAGCCACTACAAGATAGTTACTTTTTTCTTGTGAAGAATAATATTCAGAATAATATTTGTTATTTTCCTGTTTTCTTCTTCAAATGAAATTTTTCTTCTTCCTTTACATTTTTATCAGGGACACCATTACCAAGAAATTTTAATCATAAATTTTATTTCTCTCCTGCACCCCCTCCTTGTATTCCAGATTCCTCATTAGCTGAATGGACCATACCTGTTCAGCGTGCTCAAGAAGAGTGTGACCAAAGCCAAGAACACCTTTGTTCCTGGCTCTTGTATTTTGGTAACCTAAATCCTAATGATACCTCTATGATTCCTGACTTGCATGTCTTAGATATGAGGAACTGATGTAGTAATGGATAAAAATAATACTTCTGTGAAATACTGATAGAAAATGTATATTCACCACTGATAAAATTGCACAGCAAATTTCTTTTTCACTTTTCATTCATAAAGTTTAGTACATTGTAAATGTTCAATAATATTTCCTGTTAATATAAAATAGAAAGTCAAGTTAATGTTGGTATTATGCAATGATCAAAAAAATGTAATTTAAGAGATACATATGTAGAGAAATCTTTAATGAAAAACTAGAGAACTGATAATTTTTACTAAATGGAATATTTTAGAGGTAAAACTCCATAGTTTCCATGAAGATAAATAATATAAATAGATAATTTGAGGAAATGGAATTATTTCAACATAGTTTAAATTTAATGTTTTTTGTTAATCTACATAATCTTTTTTTCTACTTTATGAGATATGTTAATATTTACCTTTATAAAATTTCCTCATTCTTTCTAAGTGATTTTCCACCAATTTCAAGATTTTTTTGTATCTGATTTATACCCTCCAAATTACTATACAGATTTCTAAAATCTGCTGTAACCTTTAAGTATGCTCTTCATGTTATTATACTCAGCACTAATTAAATTGTTAAAAAAGTACAATAGTAACAAAACACTTCTGATAAAAAGTACTTAGAATGGCTACTCTACCACTAATTATGGATGCATAGGTATATTTTTTTCATCTAGTTAATTCCCCACCCACTTATTATGAGGGAGAGAGAGGGCTTAGCGGAGGTTTTTTCTCTTGCTTAGTGGAAGTAGTCTGCCTGAAAGAAAAGCAAAAAGAAGATGTGTGTGTGTGTGTGTGTGTGTGTGTGTGTGTGTG